>CAXIQD010000318.1:0-11000 GCA_964030785.1 Siderastrea siderea | reverse complement strand
GGGCTGTATGAGTATCCAGGGGTGACTGTGGTTCCGCGATAAACACTTCATGGGCTATCCCAGGAGGCAGTGCATTTGCTTGCCCATTGGCCGAGTTTGTGACATTTAAAGCATCTTGCGCGGTCCATGTAAGCATCTCTACTGCCTGAAAACAGATGAAATAAAAGCAGTATCCAACGCAGATAAAAAGAAAAAAACCACTCGTAGAAACCTCAGAAAAGGGAGGGTGGGCAGGGCCAGATCTAAACGTGTGAAGCAGAAACAGCTCTTAAGTGCTAAGGTCGCAAGCGAGAGAGAGAGAACAAGCTGAAAACAGCATCTTAAAGAGGAAAAATGAACCAATCGGAAGCTACCATAAGCACGCTACGGCACCTAAAGGCGACAAACTGTAAGAAAGAATGCGAAGCTAAAATAACAGTGGAAAATATAGTTACATTCTAATTCGCTTTGCTCAAACGAACGTAAATTATTTACCGCTTAAATCACTGCAAAAAACCAGGTGAAATCAGATACGGGTGGATCGTGTGCGAACCCTAACAAGCGAGAGAACAAACAAAGTACTCCAAAAAGAGATAAGACCGAAAAATGAGAGAGCGCAAAAAGAAAATCAAAAATCAGGCTAGCTCACCACGAAAAAGCTGCTGATCCATCGAAGTTGAAGTTCCTTTGAACCTTTTGTCTGGTCCACGACAACCTTGTGTAGGCTGTCTCCTTTTCGTGCTTGCTGCCTCCTTAGCTTTCTTTAAGCGTTCGTCCTCCGAGCCAGATGCTAACTCATCCGAAACATATTCATTGACCACGTTCCAACCATCAGCGCTCTTGTCAGCAATTCTGATCAGTTTCTGCTGCTTACGAATGAGCTCTTTTCCTTCATCTACCAAATCATCCACTTGCTTATTTTTGGAATTGTTAGCCGAGCGAATTCTATCTTAAACGCTGTCGATGTGAGCATTAAGCTCAAACTGCTTTTGGTTACCCTTAAACTTCATTTGAGTCACTTGCTTATCCAGCTTGGATTTCGACTCGAGCTGCTTAGTCTTTTCGTCTAGCTTAGACTCTAAGTATGTTTTGAACATTGAAAAAACCTCGTTGACCATCGGTGATTCATCTCGCTCCGAAGACTTAGGAGTGCTCGTGTTTTGCTTGGCCGCGTCTCCGGGAGTAGGCATACTCGACGAAATCTTAAAACGTCCGAAGCAGAAACGGCTCTAAAGTGCTAATGTCGCAAGCGAGAGAGAGAGAACAAGCTGAAAACAGCATCTTAAACAGGAAAAACGAACCAATCGGAAGCTACGATAAGCACGCTACGACACCTAAAGGCGACATTCTGTAAGAAAGAATGCGAAGCTAAAATAACTGTGGAAAATATATTTCCTCTGTGAAAGGTAAAACTGCAAAGCTAAAATTTATGTTGAGGTACGTGTATAAAACATTGAAGCTAATAAAATGCCTTTAAGAATTTATTTGATTAGATTAAAAGTTGACATAAATGACATTTTTTGAGACACAGGGCTGAGAATAGCTTCAATTTGCGTTGTGTCAGATTTTTCTTTGAAAGCAAGGATTTCACAAATCTTGACTGAAATTAGATTTTAAAAACATCTTCAATATATGATTCGTCTGCCCAGATATTCTCGGAAGAATTCCACTGGACAACGTGTTCTTGCAGTGCGTACTTTTTTGGGTTGAAAGAATGGTCAGGGACAAATTGGTACTTGTCAGTGTGGGTTTTGCAGTAGTACCCTGTCTTCTACCAATTAAAGGCAATAAAACTGAAAGGTTAGCGTAAATCGGCCACCAAGGTTGTGGTCGTGGTCATTCGTCGTTGGCTTGTGCAGTGCAGAAAACACTCATCTGATTACTCCAGATAACTGTGGGAAAAAGGTGTGTGGTACAAATCTGGTTAATTCCCGCCTCGACTGAAATGCCCAAATGGAAACTTTCCAGTCAAGATTTCAAACAATATTGAAATACGTGCCACCAGCTTAGAACTCGCATTACATTAATTAGCACAGAGCATGCTTGATCGACTATATGAAATTTGCATTACTGTGATTTTCAGTGTGCATCATGGTAAGATTGTAAATTTTGAAAATATGAACAAAATAGCATGAGTTTTAAATTTGGAACTTGTGAAGAAGAGCAAAATGGTCAATCAGAAGGACATTGTTATTTGGAGTTAACCATGCACTGGAATGCAGTGAACAAGCATGTTATCTTGCCCAAGAGCAGGATTATGGCTAAATTGAAGTTTGCCTGTTTTGTCATATCCTTGTAACAAAAGGAAGTTCCTCTAGCCAGGTGCAATGCGGAGCAATCATATTTGTTTGTTTCGTCAAGTTGCTCGTCCAAGAGACTGGTTGCACTAAGCTTCCCTAACTTTGTCACTTCACTAAATTCAAGTCCATCCTAAATGTGCAAAATAGTCCCAAGTGTGATCGGAGCCATAGTGATAAAATTTGTCACATGCTTACCAAATATGCTCTTCACATTTATAGACCTGGCTGTAAAGTAAGTGACCATTTTGAGTTTGTTGTAGACAATTAATCACTGCCATCATCAATAAAGGCAATTTCATCATCTGCAGCTGTTTTCTTGTGCTTTCTTTCCTTTTGAGTAGACACAGCAAAGAGCTTCCAGGAGTCTACTTTTCAAAATGTCAAGCCTACCACCAGAGAGTAGAGGGTCAGTCGATAAATGATATAACTTGTAACACACCTAAGGCTTACAGGAGTGAACTCAACGACAATGAGAGCAGTATGAGCGGTACCAAAAAGAACGCTGAGCCGTTCCTGACTGTATAGAGGTAGAATTCTTCATCTGAGTGGTCCTTGATATGACTGGACAATAGTTTACCATCTGAGCGAGCATGAGCTCCAGAAAATTAACCTTTTGTTGGGCCGTTAGACATTTTGCTTCCGGTACACTCAAGCCATCTTCATTGAAACCGTGCTGGAGCTGGGCCCTAGTTCTTTTGCCCCATGTACATTAACCCATTGGCAAGAAATGGTGCAAAATTGCTGTCAAGTGACAGAGTGTACATCACGTTTTGCCTCCGGTTCTCAAAGCTGTACATTCTAGATTGTCGAAGCTGTTGACAGTCTCATTCTTCAAGAGGCAAAACTGCTTAGGAGCACAGTGGGTGCTAGCCATAACTGTTGCTGTGTTTTGGGTTTACAAGTGAATTGTGCTTGGACAACAAAGGTGTTCAAAGTAACGACTTACTGACATGTGGAACTGGTAGCTTTGCCTTGTGTTTACCATCTTGGGTGCCAATTTCTTGGCGTAGATTCGAGAGAGCTGCCACCACGCCAGAGAGTAGAGGATTGGTTGATTGATGACATGACACGTAACACACCAAAGGCTGTAATAACTTATTCCAAGAGCAAGCTTGATGACAAGGAGAGCACTGTGGCCTGTACTGAACAGACACGTGCGGAGCCTACCGGTACTGGCATACAAACATTACAAAAATGCCCAGATACAGATATACTTGGCATATGGCAGCAATACTTCTGAGCTCACTTGTCTGCCACAGTGTGCAGATATTGAATCTCACTCCGTGCCCAGCTGGTCCTCAAGCACTGTTCTCAACTTTGTTAGATTTTTCCTGATATCTGCATTCTATAATTGACGCAATACAAACGTTAGAGCTATAAGTAAAATGTGCTATGATTATATAATGTGCTGTAAAATGGAATTGCATAATTAGGAATTGCATAATAAGGTTTTAGGGACAGGTTGAAATTTAAGATTAAATCAAGTGTCAAAATTAAAAAAAAAGTAAACAATAATATATAAACTGTACATTTTTGCAAGCTTTCATGTATTATTTTATTTTAAAACACGACAGATAAGTGAAGTTCACCTGAATGGCCTTTCCAGTTGTGAATTTCTTTTCAATGATTCCAGTGAGTACCTTGTTGGTGTCATCCGGTTTTAATGTAGCTGTGAGTCAAGGGTCTTCCCCCTTTTTTCATCCCTATAGAGAACTTAATATACACGTAACAAAAGGAATGCAAATTCATGAAAATGGAAGTCGTAAATCTTAAGAGAATTTTCTTTATCAAAAGAATATTAATCTGCAAAGAACTATAAAAATAATCTCTATTTGTATCTGATGCAAACTTATGGTCGAAGGATAGAATGATTTCTAGCTGAGGAGGGAATGTGACTGTATCATGGACATGAGGGAAGACATTGTAGGGGAAAAAGCAAAACACAGTTAACAGGGGGTTATTTTCCAGAAAATTTTCTTTTAAAAGTACAAAATAGGCAGAGCATTTGTTTTTTATAAAGGTGTGTAGACAAAATACCTTTGACTTCTCCACTTTCAAACATACTGATTGTCTTGGTTACAAGGGTCCAAGTCACATGACTTACCCTTGACACTGACAGCCATGGGCTGTAGGAATTGATACTCTAAAGAAAGAAATGAAATGAATTAATTTGTGGTTTTTCACAGTAATGGATAAACAGCCGTGACAAATTTTCTGTAAATAAAAAAATGTAACATTTGTAACATTTCATGAACAAAAATAAAAAGAAGTGCTAATGAAAACAGGCTGACTTTCGTGATAGTGTATGTGCCATTTGAAAACAGTTAATGTTTGCCATTACAATAAATTAACGAATAAAGAATGGAAATGATATGAACTGCGGAAATACAAATGAAATGTGACCATCGCAGTTGTAATTGCAATTTAAGCAATTGCAAATTAAGCACGAAGGAAATTGTGGGGCTTTAGCGGCATTCGAACCCGTGGCCTCTGTTTTTGCATGTCACAGTGCACTGCAGAGCACTGTATAGCAAACGTAAGGCCATTTGTTTTAATCCCATTGAAGCTCCAAAATCGTTTGTGGGAGGGCTTAATTCGCAATTGCTCAAATTGCAATTACAACTGCGATGGTCACATCTTCATTTAATTAGCAAATGTATGATCAAATAAACTTAACCTAGATGGGTTTGCACAGCATGACAAGAACAATATTTTACATTTGATTGTTGTATTTCTTAACTTTCCTTCTTGGAGGAGTGACTGGCACTTGACCCTCCAGTCTCTAAGTGGGTTGGCTGGGGGATCAATTTCGGAGACATTGTGGCATAAGCACAAGTCTTTGGAAGTTGGTAATCTGTTGGTAAAGTAGCAGTAACAGGGAAAATTGAATATGCGTATTTCAAAGGTTTAAACAATGTGTTTGTAAGCTAGACAACTGATACCACAAAAGGTTCATAAAAAAATGAAACATCTGTAGAACGGTCTTCATGACTAATAATTGTTTATAATCTGTAAGGAGTTGCAGTAATAATTTTTTGTGCATCTTTAATTAAAACTGATGAAGTTGAACGATTGTTATCTGATTAAATTACATCAGCACTGAACAGACATGGAATAGTTAAGATCTGTAGTATGAATTTAACCTTCTAAAGATCTGTAGCTTTGTTACAAAATTTGCATTTTATCAGCTTAAAGTTTGTGAAAGAGAAAGAAGGAAATACAAGTTATGACTTTATTGACTTATCTCTAACAGTGGAATTATACTAATATATTCGCTGGCACTCATGATCATCTGCTTTATCAAACGCTGGTGTTTGTTGTGTCGGTTTCCCAAGCAGATAATTTCTTCTTCTGTGAGGTCAATGTAAATTGCAGTGTTGTCCTCGCATTTCTCTGTGTTCCCTTCGTGTAGTATGTGAAGAGCAGACCTAGATGTAAATTGAGAAAATAATATATGCTGCCTTATCATATACGTTCGAGATGATATCTCTGCCTTCACCATTTACACCTTCCAGGAACAAAGGCAGCATGTGGAGAACTTTCTCTGAAATAGGTTATTTTCCCAAAATAATGTGTTTGGGTTACTCATGTTGTTGTCCATTAATGTCAGATAACAAGAGTTGTCCAAGACCGTGTTATCCTGTAATGTTAGGATAACATGTGCAATTATATATCCTATACACGACCCCTCAAGCTACTAAGCTTTAAATGTCATCGTGTCTAAATAAAGGTTTTGATTGATTGATTGATTGATTGATTGATTGATTGATGTTATACTAAGACTTTTTGTCTTCAAGTTTTGAAAGACTCGAGCATGACTGGTGTTACATTGTGTATTTTACAAAATTGTACTCTATGCTTTTTGTTGTGTTTTGAATTTTTCCGGTTTCCAATCCTTTAAAGATGATCACTATAACTAGATTTGGTAACTGATTTCAATTTTTTAATTAAGTTTTAAAACTCTTAACTTCAAAATTGTACATATTATAAATTTTACTCTGCGAGCTTACAGGTAATGAGTGCCACCCAGGATTTTTGAGGTGGAGTTTTCCTTTAGGCACTTATCTTCTTCAAATGGATCACCCACACTTGCGACTGTACTGCACTATCTAAAGACTTTTTCTCCAGCATTGCTTCCTTCCTGTTGTTAAAAAATGTCAAAATTTCAGGCGAACTTTTGGCTCCAAAGGGTAAACGCATGTCATACATATAAGTAAAGTGATTATGTCCCTCAAACTGCCAACGTAAACCCGTGGTGGCAAAATTGGTATAATGAATAGGGACAGACCGATATGCATGCTGTAGGTCAATTTTTGCCATGAAATAATTCGGCCCTAACAAGTTGACAGGGTCGTCTGAGGTTTGGAATTTAAAGGATTGCAGCTGAATGTAGTCAGTGAGACCCCCTGCCAATGGGTCTAGAGCAGTCGCGAATTAGGTGGACTTCGAATGAATCTGGTTTAGGAATAGCTCCTAATGCCCTGATAATTATAGGCTTGCTGTCAGTAATAACATAATTTCCTTCTGCGATTTCCTCCAAAATAGTTCACTCAACTGTGGCTTTGGATACTGCATTAGTGGCTGATTTGTAACTGTCTTGCTGAGCAGGGGTAAAATTGGAATTTGGGGGTGCCAACTTAAAGCCATTACTTATGCCATCAGTGAGGAATGCCTTATCTTCATCGCCATTTAGTTCTGTCAGCCATAGATTGGTGTTTAGGGGTGAGGTCACAGGAAGTCAGCTAGACACAGGTGGGGTACTCTGACCTTGCCCTGGACCCTGACCCTGCAGAGGACTCCTTCCCCCCTGCGGATGGGTATGAGGGGTGAGACTGCCCACATGATTTCCCATTTACCTTACGGTTACTCACGTGAGCAAAGTGGCACTCATAAAGGGTGCGGCCTTCAGGAAGATTAAAATTTGTGCAAATAGTCTACCCATCCCAACTAGACTTAGCAAAACTGGAAACTAGGGGAGCTCGTACAGGGGTGGCTTTTGGTGCTAATGGCTCCAGGAGTACGGTGTGGAGGTGATGAGAATCATAGCTTCACGGGTAGTTGTACACAGCCTGTATGTGGCAAAATTCGTCATCATATTTCAGGACTGAGCACCATGTAAATTTGGTGTTGAGCTCCATAATTTTGATGGTATACGCTAAATAATGCTGCACATCCGAGGGAGAAAGCAGCTTACCAGCACTTAACTAACTATGGAATATTTTAGTGTTTGCAATCACCCAGTGAGCGATAGTTACCGATTCAAGTTTGGGCTTCTTAGGCCCGTAGGAAACCACTAATTTAGTGGCTCCAATCTCAGATAAAGTTCTGTCCTCAACAGTGGAAACAATTTCATCAAAGTCTACAATTCTAAGGATCCGCTTACCCTTGGCTAACTGGGCAGGTTTTAGGAACATCCGTGACTCTTGAGCCACTTGTGGAAGGGTTAAACTTCCATCTGGATTGTTTACTTGGACCTGAGGCACTGCCCCTGGATTGTAGCCTGCGAGCAACGAATCCAGCGGAGTCACAAGGGAAGTCCTGATAGCAGGAATGGAGGATGAAGCCGACGAAGACCCTGTAGATGCAGCCAATGGAAAGGCACCTGGTGCTTTTGTTTGAATCAATGGTGTAGTTGGTATGGTATGTGCAGAGGTTTTGGCAAGCAACGGACTAATGTCTTTGTAGGTGGATAGCGGTTGGTCCTGTTGGAGTTCCACAAGGCATTTCTGGCTCTCTGTGATTGCTAACTTTAGCTGCTTAATCCACAAGGCCTTTTCTATCGCTTGCTCTGCAAGTTTTAATTGCTTTAGCTTTTCAAGCAGGACTTCTTCGTCTTCATCATCAACTGTTTGACCCTGTGTGGTCCTCTTGATTGGCAGGGCCGGTACAATAAGGGCCTGGTTCGCCCCAAGTATGAACAACATGGGGCAACTTATACCCGAACACTTGGCAATTCGCTTCGTTAGTTCACCATCTGCCAAGCTTGTGGAAGGCCCCAAGTGCTCTTTGAGTACATAGCCGTTTAAAGACGTCTGTAGATCTCGCTGACATATTTTATGTTTCAGATGTTGATGAAATGACAAAATTAAGAAAGAAATTAAAATTAAAGAAAAGAGAGTAAACTGCCAGTGTTACTTGCACTATGATCTGGTGTTAAATGCAATCGAACCCATGTGGCTTGAGACTAAACTAAAGTATGCACTCGTTATATTCCTAGCTACAGTAAAATTATGGCCATGTAGCTAAGTAAACAGATCAGGCCAAAAAAATGCTGGCATGGTCAAAGATGTCGAAAGCTACACAGTGTTGAGGCAATAAACCTCGTGTCCAAAATTTACGAGCATGCTGTACAAGTCCTGCACCCCATATTAAGGAATAGTTCATAATTTTAGACCAGCGTCAGTCTACAGTGTCTGACTGGTGCCACCCCTCTTTGAGTTCCCTTGTCTGGAAACTTTCAGGAAACTCAATTTTGAGTAGAGGAACTTTAAAAACATCTTAAAGATGTACATTGAAAAGTAATGTTTGTTTTTTATATATCCTATTTCATAGATGTCCCACTTCATTCTATCATGATTTTTATCCGCGGTTCCCGCTGGGTATGATGCACTTTTTAAATTTCTACCCCTCCGAATATCTCTCTCAGCTATTATGTTTATAATTCTTCTGGGGGATGAATAACTCCCCCTGGCCCCCATTACCAGGATTACAACTGCTACCGATTGCATTACAGTCTATGGATTTGGTTTGTAATGCTCTATCAGTGGTAACTTCATTCAAAAGTAAAGCTAGAAGTCTGTACTGTCAGCCAGCACCTAGATCAAACTGACAATTTTTATGGTGCTTAATTTGTGCCTTAATTTGTTAAGTTACCTTTTACATGTCCAAAGTAAGTTAAAATGAATTTTACCTTTTCTTCCATGTGCTATACATTTCCTTGTGACTGCTGTAGAAATGGTTTGTTGCTAGGATGAGGTTTTTGTGGCCCATTTCTGAAGCTTCTCCAGCGCGGGAGAAAGACTGTCCTCATCTTTACTTTTCTTACATCTTACAAGCGATGTATTATTAAGATTGCTGTACAAACTGTGTATAGTTGATTTTGTATATTATTGTCATCTTGTATCAGTGATGGAAGACGTGTAGCCAGTACCGCAAGCAATGTTTATTGGATATTTCAGGTGATAAGTGGTTAATGAGTAGTTTTTGTCACTTCCATCCGATGTGCATGTAAAGCAGAACAATTACTTAGTTACAGTGGAACCTCGATTTAACGAACCTCTATATAACGAAGACCTCGTTTTAATGAACGATATTTTTCACCCCAGTAATAGTAAATGTATGGAAAAGAACCTCGATACAACGAACCCTCGATATAACGAACCAAAATACCCAGTCCCTTGGCACTTCGTTAAATCGAGGTTCCACTGTAATTTCTTAATTCTAAATGGTTAGCACTTAATGTTGCATCCAATTTCCTTTTGAAGCTAAAGGTAGAGTTATTCACTGATGGCACATTTGCAGTGAAACAATCAGAGAGTTGGAAATTCAATAACCAAGATTGAGCATTTTAGGTTCAGCAAACATCTCCATACACACATTGTGTGACTGTTTTATGAATAAATGCCTCACCCCTCCCAGGGTGTCGAATAAGGTATTTTTGCCGCAATCTATGCGACCAGGCTAAAACAGCAAAATAATTCAGTATACTGAAATCAACATTTTACAACCTACCTGTGTTGCTTCTCTTCTTGAGCTCCAAACATGACCAAATCAGTCTGTCAATTTTGTCTGGTTTGTTTAGTTGTTCATACCTTCTATGGTCAAGGATGATAACAGAACCCATTGTAAGACATTTCAGTGGTCTTTCACCCGTCCAAACATCAATAAAAATCTTTAACTTCGTTGTCAGGTACCATTTATCTGAATTGAATACCTGTCAAAAGATTGAAATCAAGCACATCAATTGTCTTTTTTTTAAGTTTGTTTTCACGGAAAGCAACAAATTACGTGCTATAAATTGCGTTACACCAACATGTACATGCATCACGATAAAAAAGATTTCAACTCATCTCTCTGTTCATTTCAAATAAGGAAAACAGAAACAGAGAAAAATACTCTAAACTGCATCAGCACTCAGCTGTTTCCCCCCCTTAAGAATAATTGCGATAATTGTCAATAGTCGAATTTTGCATCAGCTGAAGGTTAATTCTTGCATACGAGCAGCCATACCTTTGTTCAAACCAAACAGAGAGGATTTTGCCAAAACGTTTTTGGATTGAGCCAAAGTGGTGTGGCATATTTTTATGGTGTCAATTTTCTGACGTTGAACCCTGTGTCTGGTGCCTGCTAATGTTATCTGCGAGAAGTGGAGGTTCTTGTGCCAGTTTATCGTCAAAGTAAGTTCATTATTAGCAGTTCCTGTATTTTTCTTGTCTCATACCATACTTAATATACTGGGAAGAGGGTTTTTTGACTGGCGATTGCTTAAATAATAATGCAAGAAAGCTTGGTGGTAAGTTTAAAATGATGACATACTACTGCCAGTTGACAATAAAAATACCAAATCCTCAGAAAGCTGTGCAGAAACATAAGTTGCAAAAAAAAAAACGCTTCAGTTGACAGGAAAAACAAACTTCTGCAGCATGTACAGCAAGTATGAGTTCTAAGTTCTTTTCAAGAAATATTTATTTTGCAATTTTATTTTCTTCTTTTTCGACAACT
>CAXIQD010000317.1:0-24000 GCA_964030785.1 Siderastrea siderea | reverse complement strand
AGTTTCAAAGGCACGGCCAGCGTCTGCTCCCTGTCGTGACTAAAATATCGCAAGATGCCGGTTAAAAACAACAGCTTTCAACGAGGAAGGTCCTTGTGTTTATTTTTGTTCCCGTGCTTACTTCACAAGTGGGAACTAGACTGAACACCCCCACTCACAACTAGCTAAAAACTACTACCGTGAAAATTTTTGTAAAAAACATATATCATTACCAATAAACTAAAATTAAGGTTTCACTTACGTTTATTATCTTTTCCACGGCTCCAAATGCAAGTTTAGTGCAGGATTCACCGATGGCTCTGTCGTATTCGTCAAGGTTAACTTCACAAAAAATCTCGACAAGGTAGGTGTCCCTCATCTTATGAAGATAATAAAAATATGAATGAAAATGATTTTTAGTCTTGATTGGTGAAGCCAGCCTACCAGTTCACCTTCACTGGAGTGGTCGTGCCAGTTATACGGAAAATAAATGGCATTGACACTTTTGTTACTGATTGTTTTTGATGAGATAGCTTATTCACATTATTCAAGTACGGTAGCGAATTTGCTTCCCCAAAAACGTATTATTACAACAAACGTCCGTTTATCCTCTAGTAGTCTATACATTCAATTGCAATATTAATCATACCCGTTCCGCATGGGAGAGAAACTGCTGGGTTAAATGTCTCCGGTACCCTTCACTGACTCCTTGACATCCATCCGAAACTCTAAGAAGCATACTCCACACCTTAATGAAGAAACGACAACAAATTGTGGTCAAATTCACGAACTTTCACGGTGAAACCTCTATTAAGCACCATTCCTCTCTATTAAGCACTCACCCTCTCCCCTTCTCACTATTCAGTGGTAAAATCAACATAATGAGTGAATTCTTTAAAAAGAAATATTAAGGAACAGTGGTACAGAAATTTTGTTCCGTCGGTTTGCTTAAAAACAACTCTGTCCTTACTCTACTTCGGTTTTTGCTCAATCAGCAGTTTCGAAAAACTTAACTTAACAACCGGTCATTATATATCACCTTGGTGGTTGGCTCTGATTATTTGGGGGATTCACTTGATATCTATCAAAATGAACGAAGGGAGGGGCCGTTCAGTTGCGCTAAACAGATACAAGGATGTGTCAAATTTGAAGCCATTGATTTTCCATCCGAAACTCTAAGAAGCATGCTCCACACCTTAATGAAGAAACAGCAACAAATTATTGTCAAATTCTCGAACGTTTAGGGGGAAACCTCTATCAAGCACCATTTCTCTCTATTAAGCACCCCCCCTCTCCCCTTCTCCCTATTCAGTGGTAAAATCAAGAAATATTAGGGAACAGTAGTACAGAAATATTGTTCCGTCCGTTTGCGTAAAAACAACTCTGTCTTTAATCTACTTCAGTTTTTGCTCAATCAGCAATTTCGAAAAACTAATTTTAACAACTGGTCATTAAATGTCGCCTTGGTGGTTGGCTCCGATTATTTTGGGGGGTTCACTTGATATATATCAAAATGAACGAAAGGGGGGGCCGTTCAGTTGCGCTAAACAGATACAAGGATGTGTCAAATTTGAAGCCATCGGTTTCCATCTTGTAGAATGGTGCTTAGTTTCATACAGGTGACTTGCATCCATAGTAGCTAATTAATTTCATTTTAGATATACTTCCAGCCATTTCAGAAGATCCAAATACAAAAATTTCCATATCCCTGGTCCACCCCTGTGGACGGTTTGAGATCATGCATTTGATTTAACTTTCCCACGCAAGCACGCTCCAGTTTTTGCCAGCGCAAAAATTTAAGATTAGGTCCAAACATGGCGCTAAAACAGTATATAAAGAATGTAATGCTATGTAGCTCTTTCGTTAGTAGCCCTGAAGGAGGATTTGTTTAGGTAAAAGCGCTCATTATTTAAAAAAAAATGTTTCCAGACGTTTCGGGTATCACCCTTTCATCAGTGGAATTAATTCGTAGCACAATAACGTTGAAGTCGAACGCACGCAAAAACAGTGTTTGTTGGTATCAAATTCAAATGATTGCTGTCAAATATGAATCAATATTTGTAAATTACAGACTCGCGATATCACAAAAAACTACTGATTGAATTTTGGAGTCATTTTCAGTTTTTCATACGTTTGTGTCTAAATTTTCCTGTAGACTTTTCAGACAAATGTCTGAGAATTGAGAATCATCGACTGAGAACGACACATATTACATTATGGTGTCCATTTAGGGGGGTAAATAAAAATATGTGACCGTTACATGAGGGGGATCAGATATTTTAAGCTGGTTTCATACCAAAATCTTCCAGGCGATAAATTATGATTGGCCCCGTACTTTCGGCGAAAATGTGTTAATTTAAAGACGACGGCCATCCTCTTATTATGCTACTCTAATGAGAAATCACATTTTGCTCTCTGTTATCCGCCTACCGCTCTGTTCTTTTACATATTTATTTGTTAGGATTCAAACTCCCGACAAAGCAATAAACAAACCACGGAGTTATTGCTAATTCAATTCAAACTTTAAAACGTACCTGGAGTTCCCTTAAAAGGGGTTCTCTGTGATAATACTCTTGCATCTGAGAATTATACGTCACACGAAGTTTGTTTCCAGCCTTCTCTTGGAGTTGGCGTACGGCGTCCTCCTTCACAGATTCTATTTCTTGAGTTTTGTTTTCCTTACCGTCTCCCCACTTTTGGATGCTCAAAAATAACAGCTTAATGGCGAGACAGATGAGTGCAATGTCAGATCGGAAAGAGGCTCTTTCCATCAACATCTCGGCCAGCTTCAAACTTGCATAAACAGTTAATTCTGTAATCTCTGTTTGGGAACTGTTGAGAGAAATCGTCCAGTTTTGGTCTCATTTGCAACTGGTTCTTTTTTGGACACTTGTAGTCCCTTTGAGATCCATGATTAATCCACTAATAAAGTTACAGCACTACCACAAAATTTGAAAGAAGACTTCAAGTACTGCGTCTTTTTACTTGAGGTATTCAGACACGTACGATCTGTAAAGCAGTTCTGTTCGTGCTTGCCAGCTAAGAATAACATTTGTTTTCTTACAAATTGAAGCCCATTTCTCGAGAAATGTAAGAAGAGCTATATTTAAAAATAAACAAAAATGCCTAAACCTCTCTTTCTGTCACAAGACGCGCAAGGAAGTACCGAAAGCAATTACCTCTTTCGCGCTCTTGTCGTTCACGGCTTTATGACAGAGTAAAACGTGGTCAAGGCTTTTTTGTTAAATGGAACAATTTAAGATGACATAAGCCTGGTACGTAAGTTAATTGCATTAGCTCACCTGTTTGTTTCACTGTCAGTTTCTAGAACGTTAACCATTGCTTGTACACAACGTTCCGCGTTGCCAATCTACGTACAGACGAGAGACGAGTAAATAATGGTTAACGATGATGCTACTACTGTATTAAGAAACAACTGCAAAAGAAAAATTTAAGATGACTCGCTTTGATTTTGTTAGACCACAGCACCAAACATTTGAGCGACTGATGCTTCACTGTCAGAGCTCGGTACAACTAGCGACTTCACACATTTACTATACATTGAACACAGTTTCCAAAAATTTTAGTTTCATTGACATCGGTTACCATAGCAACACGGCGATGACGTCATGTATTTTACGTATCTTCAAATTTCTCGACATCCAGACCTTAACCTTATGTCACTAGTAGGCCACGTGTGTCTTCCCGACTATCTACATGTGCAACACCGTTTCCGTAAATTTGGAGTGCATTGAATCATTTTAAGGATGCGAAAATGGAGGCAAAGGTATAGGGAACTTTTATATTTATCCAAGAAAGCATCGCTGCACGGCAGATATCTTTGCAAATTTTCTCTGCTGTCTTTATTTCATATATTTGCACACCACTGCCAAAACTTTCTTGAGAATGTTTCTTGACAATATTTTGGCATAATCACAAAACTTTTTTAAAAACGTAACATAAACATGTAGTAACACAACAAGCTGTAGCGGTGTTAGGATATAATATCTCCCAAAACTCTAACCGTGTTTTTTGCTTAAAAATTTTGACTCTCTCGGCAGAGGCTCTTTTCAGAAGAGTGACTACATAGGTAGCCAAGACTTTAACTATGACTGACAATCAATAAATTTCTATGAAATTAACAGTTTTTCACTGTTTATATCTTGCTTACTGGCTATTTGGGGAAAAGGTTCGCTCTCCGAGCGAGAATAAGCATTTTTCTTATTTATTACCCAACGAGAATCATAATTATGCAAGTTCAGTTCACCCGCACAAAAGCATACCTTTGTTCATTAAATGAGCTATAATTCGTGAAATGCACCAATTCCACCCACAATTTCCTCAAACCAGAAAAAATCATAAAGCTGTTGACACGCTACCGGTAGCGCTTCCAGATTTTAGCAAAATAGCCCTTACTTGAATATAGAAACTCGCAGAAGGTCCTTTTTTTAAAGCAAACAACACGGTTACAGTTTATGGATTAATTCTATTTTAACAGTTTTACAGCCAGTTGTGTTCTAAAACTTTGCGTTCCATAAAATATTCTGACATTTAGCATAAAGAAAAATTCTCACGAAAGTTTTGGCTGTCGTATGCAAATATACGGAATAAAGACAAAAGAGAAAGCTTCGAAAGATATCAGCTGTCAACAGTCTCGTGGATAAATGCACGAATTCCCTAAAATTTTTGGCTCCATTTCATATCCTTAAAATGATTTAATGCACTTGAGATTTCGGGAGGCGAAGCTACATATGTTGAATCGACTAATTTTTCAGTTACAGCAGCTCCCGTAACAAAACGTTTTCTAATTGCAATAAAATGGACTTACTTAGCGCATCACTCATTGCGACATCAAAGAAAATCGATTGAAGGTAATTGTGAGAAACTCTCCTGGAAAGAATTCCTATTCTGCAGGTATAATATACCGCGAAACTGTTATTTCAGTATAACTGGTCGACACTGGAATTGGCGAATAAGCAACAGGAAAGGGGAATCTTAAATTTCGTCGAAGAAAATATTCGACCAAAATTTTTCTCGAAAACGCTCTCATTGTCTTTCCAGGCAGGAAGACCTACACGTGGCCTGCCAGGGACATTAGGTCGTTTTAGATTTCGAGAAAATTGGAGATATGTAAAATGAATGACGTCATCACTGTGTTTCTATGGTAACACTGATGTCAGTCAAACTAACATTTTTGAAAAGTTAATTCATTGTCTAGTAGTCAAGTCACTAGTCCTACCGAGCTTTGACACTGAAGTATCAGTTGTTTAAATGTTGGGTGGTGTGGTCTTACAAAATCCAGGCAAGCCACCTTAACTATATATTTAACTTTAAAGGGGTTATAATAAATTGATCTCAGTGATGCTCTACCATGAAATTCAGTTGCAGTTTTATTTCTGACATCTGAGTACCTAACGAAAACGAAATATGCGTCATAGTTTAATTTTCGTCAATGATGTTCCAACCTTTTCTTTAATCGCCAGTCCACGAGGAAAGAATGTGACCAAAGCGACGCAGAGATCGGAGATGTGAAACATTCGTGTGGAAACAATCTCACTCAGCTGCCAAACAGGAATGGCATGGAGAAATGTTCTCTTCAATAAGCGATCAACTTCAAAAGCTGAAGCAAGGCGAGGAAACACTTCAGTAAAGTCTCTGCGGGCGAAAAAGGATTAAGTTGTTTTATTGGTTCACATGTATGCTGAGTATTCCACAGGCTAAGCAACTAGTACCAAGTCAAGGGGTAAGTAAACAGTAATGTGATTTTCAAGTAATGAAGCTTTACTAAGTTATTTTAAGAAATTTCCCAGGAAAAAGATCACTACGAATATAATAATTTTGCATTATCAGAACTGTGCAAAACCAAGAATCTACGATCAAAGCTCTTACTGTTTGTCAGATCGTTGAAAATCTGTGATGCTGAGATTCTGGGTTCCCCACCATTCTGCGCTTTGTGGCCATCCACCCATATCTGGATCTTCGAAGGGTTTAGAGTCTCCTCGTAAGAAATGTAGCAGAGGTACAGCCAGAAGCCACTCAGGGTTAGATGTCCACGCTTCCTTCATTAATTGATTGCAAAGTTTCTCAATGGCAGTGGCAGCAAACCTGAAGAAACAAGTGAGAACATCACGTCATTTAAGGACGTTCGCGCCCAAAACCTTGCGACGTTCAGATTTTTTTAAACTTTTCCTCCAGTTAGATAATGACCAAATTGTGTCAGAAAGGCCAAAAATTAGCGTCACGGAAAGACACTTATAAGCCATACATACTCTCATTCGTAGAAAAATTATTCGACTGCATTTGAGTAGAAATAGCAATAAAATTTTTGATAAAATGGAGAGAATCAGTGAGGAAGTGATCTACTGAAAGAAGAATTGGGGTAACCATGCATCTGAGAGAGTTCAGTCCGTGTTTAAATGTTACAATGTCTACATTTCTCCCTCAGAGCGCGCTCGATGTATGATGTGGCGTGACATTGCGACGTCAATTGCGTGCGCAGTAAGGATGCGCATAAACAGTTAGCGCGAACCCCCCACTAAAACTACTGAGTATATCAAGAATACGCCAAAAAGAATTGAGAAAGGATGGTAAAGAAATAAAATATGGAGACGTCATTGGTGTGAGAAAGTGTGGGGGAGCAGACGGAAAGGTGACATATCAGCAAATGAGAAGAGATGAAAAAAGGAACGTATGGGTAAGTTCTGATCGGTCACATCGTTATAGCTCACGTGACAATTTAACTCTAAGCTAATTGAAGGGATTGGTGTGAAGGTGTCAGTAGGGCAGCAAAAGAGGAGTGATGAAGATGGGTGACTATGGAACGAAACTGCTTTTTTGGTAAACCACCAAATGAATGAGTTTGCAATACGTGTAAAAAGTTGAGAAGCCCAGAGAGCCAGTCATTAGGTAAAAGGGCCATTTGATTTGCCGAATAAAGTTCAATTACAGCTGCAACCATGCATGCAAGTGGTAGGACAAAGAAACATGAAAGGGTGAAGAAAAACCAAACTTGAACAAACGGAAGACGCCACCGACAAATTTGTTGACACCGAGAGGACTGGGAGTACCAGCTGTGATTTGGTCATCGAGATAATGCAACAGATCTCCGATTCATAATTGAATAATATACATAGATAGGCTAACCTAACAGCGGAGCTCCTCAAAACCCTGCTGTAAGGAATCCTGCATTGTTTCATAACTTGATACGTTGTCTCTGAATAAAATTCGAGATCAAATAATACCCAAGTGGTCGATAACGTAGTCCTACAGTTTTGGAAAAAATAATAAGTGAGCTATCACTGGCTTACTCTTAATTTGTATCGGTATGAATTGGCATAAAATAATATTAGTGCACGTTTTAAATTGAAATTTAAAAAGGTGCACGTTTAAACTCGAAATAAAAAAGGTGGTGTCAGTTAAATTTCAGTTTTAGTTTCAGGGTATAAGATGGCCAATTAGAGGCCAATCTTCACATTCACAGCTCAAACTAAAGTGGAAATGCAGAGATAGAGTCATGTGATCGAGCTTTCCCAAGGCGTTTACTGAATCTTTCTACTTGTACAATTTTCGCGGGAGCTGGCTCTGATGGCATGTCGTATTTAAAGTGAGGTATCCCTTTCCGCGTGTATATCAAATAGTAAACAAGCACAAACTGTGTGCGCTGACCCGTTCGCGTCATTTTCGAGAGCGGGCGCGAGCGTTGAAACTCATAAGGCCTTGAATCTATTTTCGACAGTAGTCTTATGCACTGAAAAATAGCAGGTTAATGTCTTAGACGGGATTTAAAACAAGTAAAAAGCAGGACTAAAAACTTTCTAGTTTACCGAAACTCTCTGAACGCTTTCTCTGACTTAAAGAGAAACAATTGATTGTCAGTAACTGCGAAGCGTTCTGCGAAGCTAAAAGCACTTTATAATTTCACCTTTGGTCAGTAAGTCAAAACATGCTAATAAAGGAGCTAAAACGAGTCAAATTAACTTGCACAGACCGTGAAAACTAGCAATGAAAGAGTTTCTAGCAATTGCCTCATTAGTTTTTCAATAGTAACTATTCTCTTAGTTGAAAAAATTCACAGCTGAATTGAGCTTCAAAGCAACTCGCAAAATTGTTTGTTTTATTATTATTTTTTTTTTTGACCGGCTTACGTAAATTTTGTTCAAAATAAAGCTTGAAGCCCATCTCTTTAGCTATCACAGAAACAAAACAGTATTGTTATATACGTTAACCTTAAGTACCTTGATTCCTAAGCAAAATTCTTGTTCTTGCAGTGTAGATCCATGGAAGAACATTTTAAAAGTCGGCCTGAGCTCGGGCGTTTGTAAGTACCCGACTAAAACTCATAATTTCCGGCTGTTCAGTGTCCAGCATATCTTTTGCTCGAAAAACACGACTTGAGCACAATTGAGAGCCAAAGGTAGATGAAATTAGGTTTTGTACAAATTTCGTCCAGTGTATTCTTTGTCACTTAAACTTTCCTTCACCGGCCTTCATCATTTTGCCTTGTTGACTAAATGCCGCCACATCTTGATATCGACTAAACACGACTTCAGTGTTCTCAGTACAGTACAGTACAGCTTTATCTCGACGAGATTTCTTCCTTTTTGCTGTCCTCTCAGTGACAAAGAAGTCGTTTAACTATATTAATCTTGTGAATATGATACGGGCAAAAAACAAAACAATAAAAATAAAGCCGTGAAGTTTTCATTCAGCGACCGCAGTTCACGTTGAAGACGAGCAACGATTTTCAAAAGCCAATGAAATTCGCGCGTTTTATTCCTTTGACACACATCCGTCAAATCAGTGAAGCTGTTCAACTTTTGACTGAAATGTTCTCCTTTAGTTTTCCACCGATTAAAGACAACAGCCTCGAATTCTCGGTCCGTACTGTAAGTAACGGATCTTCGTTTTCTTCCGCTAGATTTATGGCCCAGGCACGAAGCGGTCCTCATAATAATAATGAACATTTATAGCGCGCATCAGTGGCCTGCATGTTGTCAATTCGCTTTATAGTCTGCATTTCAGGCAAGTTTTCTGTGGCTTTAATTTTGACTAACAGCTTTGGCAATTATCTTTCCCTTGCAGACGGACTTATCCCAAGTTTTAATCCTCAAACAACATATTTTTTTGGCCAAGTTATTTACCTACCTAATATAAGCTTATCTGACACAATTCATGTTTTACATACGAGGTATGTTCTCGAACAAGGATTTCTTCCCTTCCAGCTCTCCAATTTCTTCTATATGCGCCGTCGAGTTTAAAGCAATCCTTCAGGTCTTTTCCATTTAATGTAGAGCTATTACAAGGAACGTTTTCATTCCAGGTATGTCAGACAAGTTACCGTCGTGAAAACAGAGCGTGTTGAGAAGTGAGTATCCATTCTGTGATAACTTGTGGAGAGCAGTCATTTCCAAGAAAACATCGTGGTTGTGGTAAAATATCCATGGGAGTACATCCTTTTTACTTACGCCTTAAAAAGATGGTTTAAACTAAAGGGTTAGTTCGAGCTCAGTCCGCCATCATTTTTACCAATATGTAAACACGCGAGTATTCAGACACTTCGAACATCTTACACGAAGTATGGTACGTCGTACGGTCACGTCACGCCGTAACCACGAAAATTGACTCGCATGGATATATATATATTCTCCATGAGTACGGTGCTCCGCTCTGCGGACCTTCGGTCCGCACAGGAGCTCCGCTATAAAGATCTAATTCAAGGATATAGATAAAGGCATAGGGAGCAAACTGTACATCAAGAGCAGACCAAGGTCGACCACCGACATTCCTCCACATTTCTTGCCAAAAACACACCGATCACTCGTGTGAAAGGCAACGGAACAATAAACTGATTCTTCATTGCAAGATAGAAATAGGCAATAAACAAACTGTCTCTACAACGCCGGGCCATCGGGACGGGAAATATGTGGTTAAAACGATTGCATAAATAGAAAAGGCCTCCACCTACGGGGTGATTTCGTCAATTTTCCACTGGAAAAGTTGAAAATTTACGAAACATGTAATTTTCATGTAAATCTGGATTTACAGGATTTGTAAATTGCAATTTACATTTTAAGGTTTTGTAAAACAAAATTTACATGAAATTTACACGTTTCAATAGATTATGTAAACGTGGTGTAAATGACAATTTACAGGGTCACTTTCTGGTCTTATAATTCGAAAAACATGTAAAAAACGTGTAAATTCCTTTTGGCAAATTTACAGTATCTGTAGTGTAAAAAAATATGTAAATTGTTTGAACACATCATGTAAATAACATGTAAATGGTCTTAACAGAAAACTGCAGTGTTAGAACTCTGTAAATTGAATTTACGAGGAACTGATATCTTTCCATGGACAATGTAAATGTCCTGTAAATGGTACTTTACATGGTCATGTTCTAATGCAGATTTGAGGATAATGTAAATAACACGTAAATTTATGGTTACTAGAAAATGGGGCGATTGAACCGCATATCGTTTCCATGTGTCATGTAAATGAGCTGTAAATAGTGATTTTCAACATGTAAATGGTTTTACCAGATACAGTAAGGTTGCTGTTGATGCTTGAACAGACAGAGTGACAGAGTAATGGGCTCCTGTATCTGATAAGAAATTAAGGTGATTTCTTTGTGAAAACAAAATGGCATATACGGGCTTTGACGTAAAATGGCATATACTGGGCCAAGTAAAATGTCTGTAAAATGGCATGTACGAGGCTCTGTTAAATGTCTGTGGTCTTCCATAGCTCAAAAGGAGGTCGTTCCCAGGTTACGTGAGGTATATTTAATCTAGTAAATCAGTTATCGTTCGAGTACTGACGTAGGCAAGGATCGAGCTTCGGTTGAACAGAGAGAATAGAGTTCCGGTTTATCAAAGAAGAGTGTGCTGGAGCCTTAGGGTGGTTACATTTCATTAATTGTTATGGTAACACTGTATTTATATTCTTAAAATTTTATTCCTGGCAATTAACGGTCGTTGGTGTGCCATTCTGTTCCGGTTTTTTCCTTCTTCTTTTCTTTCTTTCTTCCTTCTTGAATTTTTCTCAATGTACGTTAAGTCAAGAAAATGACCTCCTTTGGACCTATGGAATCTAGACTCTACCAGTGTCTCTAAAACGGCATATACCGGGCTCTTTAAAATGTCTGTAATAGGGCATAAACGGAGCTCTGTAAAATGTCTGTAAAATGAAGGAAATGGGGCATCATAAAATCTCTGTAAATTGACGTAAACGGGGCACCACGAAAACTCTGTAAATTGACGCAAACGGGGCATCATAAAATCTCAGGCTCCTGCTGTAAACCATGAAGTCGCAAACAGGGTATCATAATTTATAGGTGTTACAAATTTGCGTTAGTTTATCAATTTAGAAACGTTTCAAACAGAGCACTGGCGTTAATTATATTCATCTGAAAATACCCCCGTTTAATTTCATTGGCGAACGATGCATATTTGATGTACCAACCGGGCTCGTTGCTCCTTCGCAGCGGTATTTTCTCAACTTAACGGATAAGAAAAAAATAAAAAACGCAGTTGCAATTTGAAAAAAAATTTTGTTGTAGATTTAGAGTACTGATATTATTAGAGCTAATGAAAATGAATCGAAAAGCGGTTCGCATTTTCATTTATTTGCCGGTTCTGGCCCAATCTCGTACCAGGGTGGGTTTGGCCGAGTGACCTTGGGTACGAATTGATCATGCGCAAAGTGGTTCCCTTCCCGACGTGCTGTTATTATTTTTGGCGCCGATCGTTGAATTCATCGTTTGAGGTCTAAAATTTCTGTCGCTTTGGAGAGATGGCTGGTGAACTATTCCTTCTCCCTGCTCCACGGTCTCTGAATAGCTCCAAACAATCTTCTTACAGCGGATTAACGATCAGTGGGAATGTTTTTCTGCCATTTAACAAGCTGGATCGAGTCAACTTTTGGCCGCCATATTTGATGGCTCATGATCATGCATGGTTCTTGCTGTAATTGCCGAGGTAAGCTAAGTTTTAGACTGTAAAACGTGAGCTAAGGCTCTTGTATGTCCAAATATTCGTG
This sequence comes from Siderastrea siderea, assembly GCA_964030785.1. Taxonomy (NCBI): domain Eukaryota; kingdom Metazoa; phylum Cnidaria; class Anthozoa; order Scleractinia; family Rhizangiidae; genus Siderastrea; species Siderastrea siderea. The sequence continues at coordinate 11,985 of CAXIQD010000317.1, read as the reverse complement.
CCTTGTTTGATATTTACCACGTTTAAGCCAATTGCCCCGCACTTTAAGTGTTCTTGATGACACTTTCTTGGGACTTCAAAAGTACATGATGTAAACTCAACATCAATTGTGGCTCATTTCTGAGCTCCCACACCTTTTAAAATCAAGACTGGAATAAGCTTATATTTTCTTTGTTTTAAATTATCATGTTTACACATTTTATTTCATAGTTTGAGATCTTTATGCTTGCCCGACGTGACCAATCGAACCAAATTGAACATTCGATAAACCAAATTCAATCGAACCCAGTCGAACTCAATCATATGATTGGGTTCGGTAATCGAATTCAGTCGAGCTCTCACAAAAAAAAATGGAGCAATCAAACGTTGATTAGGTTCGATTGTGTTCGATAAGGTTTGATTCAGTTCGACGGCAAGGCAATCACAAAACATGACCAGTGTGGGATGACATTTCATTGAAAATAGAGGTAGCAGAGCCAAATCTGGGGAGATGCAAGTTTTTCTCGGCCGCTTACATTGCCAACTCTTTCCACATCATCGGCTTGGTTCATTGAATTTTGCGTGGGTTATTGTAAAGATTACATATGCTGATAAGAAATAAATGAATCATATATGAAAATTTAAAATAGCTGGGGTGTTCTCACATTGTGAACCATACTGTTCAAATAACTTATATATTTTGAATGATTTTTTTTTGTTCGATTCGTTCGATTGGGTTTGAAAATGGAACACAATCAAACTTTCACACAATTTCTTTAGTTCGATTGTGTTCGATTTCCAAATCAATCAAACCTAGTCATTCGATTTAGTTTGATTGGGTTTGATTGAGTTCCATTACTGAAAAGTTCGATTGGTCACATCAGGTACTTGGTACAGTTTGCTAGTGATGGCTTTGTTGTTAGATCTTCAAGCTGCTGTACTATTTGCAAGTGACCACATTGACTCTGATTGAATATGGGTTTTATCATGTTTATACATTTAATTTCATAATGTGAGATCTTTATGCTTGGTACGGTTTGCTAGTGACAGTTTTTTTGTCAGATCGTCAAGCTGCTGTACCATTGTGAGTGACCACATCACCTTATATTCCATCTGTTTCTGTCAGACAGACAGGTAACATCTATTAGTGTGATCAGTGTATACCCGGGGCTGTCATTAAGGGCCGTAAACCCTAACACCTGTTATGGCTGAGTATTCATGATGGGACCTCAATGTTATGGATGAACTCGGTTTCTTGTCCTTACAATTTACGTACAAGTTTGTTATGGGTGTGCAGTGCTTTCAATAAGCACCGACGGCGGACGAAAAGCGTCGGCTATTTCGCTCAGAAAAGTCGGCTACTTTTTGCCCTAAATTAAAGTAATTAAAGGAAGATTGTTTCAAACCCCTAGCTGATACAGTCGGTTACTCTATTCAGACGAGCTGCCTACTTCAAATTTTATTGAAACCCCTGGGTGTGAAGTTCAAGGTAACAGGTGACTCAAAGCTTAATGACAGCCCTGTATACTGAATCATTGGTTACTCAAACCTGGTCATGCATTCCTGTCAATAACAAACTAATGAATGGCTTCTGGCACCCAGCTGGAGTAGGAATTTGACAGGTTTACAATTTGCATAATCTGGCTGTAACAGTCAGTTACATTTCGTTATTTTTACATCTCTTTATTTTTATTCTCTTTTCTCTTCGCTGCCCATTTTTTTTTCAATGCATAAATGTTGAGAGAACTCACACCAGGCCTGGTATTTACGTATTCTTAAGGATGGTGCCTCCTTTTGTTACTGCCCATACGTTCTGCGCATGTTGGTACATGTACAGTGTGTATATTCAGATTTCTTAAGGAAATTGTCCACTAATACAACAATATTTTTGCACAGTTTATGACTATGTGGAAAAAGCAGATCTTAGCAAGGGCTATCAGAATCCAAAAAGAAAATTGGGGGTAACCATTCATTTTTCAGAGATGATAGAGCTTAAGTTTGGAAAGAAATTGCCATACATTCTTTGTATTTTAATGCTTTTTTAGAATTATGGTTGCTTAGTTATCTCTGAAAAATGCACAGTTACCCACATTTTTCTGTCTGGATTCCAATAGCCCTTGCTAATATCTACTTTTTCCCCATAGTCATAACCTTTGCATAAGTACATCTGTATTAGGAGGCACCGTCCTTAAAAGGTTGTGCAACTATGCAAATCGAAGTCAGTCAAACTCTCACCCTGACCTGAGGCTGCAAGTCATGCATTAACTATTATGGAATATCAGATCAAGTTTCACTTTGAATTGTTTATTTCAAGAGCCACTTATTGCAACAAAAAATATCCATTAATGAATTCATTTGTTTGTAACTGACAGGAACACTTGACTGGGTTAGTTTGAGAACAAAATAAGGCCTTTGTGCAAGATAAATTTATGCCTTAGCAGTGACTAACCTTCAAATCACTGTTTTTATTGCACAATGAAATCAAGGCAAATAGTGTCTACCAGGCTTTTATTGATGGCTTAAAATTTGGTTGCTGACATATAATATGAACATGAATATATGAAATTCATATATTTGAACTGCAGATAAAGATAGAATTATATGTAGGTCATCGCAGTGAAGGTGTTCCAACCTAAGCGGTTGAAAAGAAGAAACCTGAAAAAATTCAGGCTTGAATGGGAATCGAACCCATGACCTCTGCAATACCGGTGTAGCGCCCCAACCAACTGAGCTTTCAAGCCAACTGGGAGCTGGTCAATTGAGAGTTTGTATTATCCCGTAGATGGAGAATAAATGAACATGAATATATGAAATTCATATATTTGAACTGCGGATAAAGATAGAATAATTATATGTAGATCATTGCAGTGAAGGTGTTCCAGCCTAAGCGGTTGAAAAGAAGAAACCTGAAAAAAAATTCAGGCTTGAACGGGAATCGAACCCATGACCTCTGCGATACCGGTGCAGCGCCCTAACTAACTGAGCTATCAAGCCAACTGGGAGCTGGTCAATTGAGAGTTAGTATTATGCCGTAGATGGAGAATAAAATAATGAACATGAATATATGACATTTATATATTTGAACTGCGGATAAAGATAGAATTATATATAGATCATGACCTCTGCAATACCGGTGCAGTGCCCTAACCAACTGAGCTACACCGGTATCACAGAGGTCATGGGTTCGATTCCCATTCAAGCCTGAATTTTTTCAGGTTTCTTCTTTTCAACCGCTTAGGTTGGAACACCTTCACTGCGATGATCTACATATAATTCTATCTTTATCCGCAGTTCAAATATATGAATTTCATATATTCATGTTCATTTATTCTCCATCTATGGGATAATACAAACTCTCAATTGACCAGCTCCCAGTTGGCTTGAAAGCTCAGTTGGTTAGGGCGCTGCACCGGTATCGCAGAGGCCATGGGTTCGATTCCCATTCAAGCCTGAATTTTTTCAGGTTTTTTTTTTCAAGCGCTTAGGTTGGAACACCTTCACTGCGATGATCTACATATAATTCTATCTTTATCTGCAGTTCAAATATATGAATTTCATATATTCATGTTCATTTATTCTCCATCTATGGGATAATACGAACTCTCAATTGACCAGCTCCCAGTTGGCTTGATAGCTCAGTTGGTTAGGGCCCTGCACTGGTATCGCAGAGGTCATGGGTTCGATTCCTGTTCAAGCCTGAATTTTTTCAGGTTTCTTCTTTTCAACCGCTTAGGTTGGAACACCTTCACTGCGATGATCTACATATAATTCTATCTTTATCCGCAGTTCAAATATATGAATTTCATATATTCATGTTCATTTATTCTCCATCTACGGGATAATACGAACTCTCAATTGACCAGCTCCCAGTTGGCTTGATAGCTCAGTTGGTTAGGGCGCTGCACCGGTATCGCAGAGGTCATGGGTTCGATTCCCGTTCAAGCCTGAATTTTTTTTCAGGTTTCTTCTTTTCAACCGCTTAGGTTGGAACACTTTCACTGTGATGATCTACATATAATTCTGACATATAATATGTTAGCCGCATCTCTGTGACATGAATGCTGTGTTTGAAAAATGATCAATATAAGGCCGATTTGCTTAAAAATGCACAGAGGACCCTTATTCCACAAAAAATATCAACTTAAGCAGCTGATAACAAAACAACCTGAAGAAAATTTCTCGCCTGAAGTTTTTTTCAGGTTGTTGTTTTATCAGCTGCATAAGTTGATATCATTATCTGTGATGGTCATTATCATTTCATAGTTTAGTACCACTTGCCTTTTTGACAAGTTTTAGTGAAGATACTTTCTTATCATTGCTTTGGCTCAAAGAGTAAAATAGTCTATCAGCTCTTTTCATGTACATGCATGTAAACATTTCATTCAAGGGGAATCCTTCAATTTACCTTTTAGGTGATTTCTGATTATAAAAAGGAAAGGCTGGATGCCATAAAAGCTGATTCCCTGAAGTTGTTGCAATCAGGGCTTGTAAGTATTCATGTATTAATTTATTACTCGTTAATATATGTAACAGTAAGTTTTCTGAAAATTAGTTTTAGGATTACATGAAAAAAAGTTTTAACCATTGCCTTAAAAGCTCAATGCCAGCCTTTTAGTGTGTTGGATGTATGTCACAACACCATTTCTCTGCAGACAATTCATCACAGTCAAAATACTCAGCATGTGACCATTTGCCTGACACTAGTAATAAACCAATCAACAGTTATTTGAAATTATGGTACTGGATTCAGGATATCATTGGAATATTACAATAGGCTAAGCAAAATTGAAATTTTGATCCCATTAATAAAATCTATCTATTATTAGTGAAAGTCATTCCTAAATAAATATGCGAATGTGCTGAATATCTTGAATGTAATTCAGTTTGGTGTGTACTAATTAATAACCATGTAGTGAATTCAGTGTACAAGAAAATGCAGGTTTTGACAGGGTGTCTGTATTAAGCGGGTACTATATTTATTAATTAGTCTAGTGTCTGTGCTTATGGTTACTGTTGATCACATTTCTCTTCCAGGTTCAAAGAGACCAAGAAATTATGATTGCCCTCCACTTTTCAAAAGAGAGACAGGTTTCCTCTGTCACATTAAAAAGACTGAAACCATTGTGCAAGGATCACTGCATTCCTTGCATGCCAGGGACACCTAAACAAGACCTACTGAGTTCCCTAGGACAGGTTCTGTTTGAGAAATGTAGTAAAATGTAAAAACAATGAAGAACTTATCACCTATGATAACCTCGTAACTATTGATTTACCTACCGGTACTAATTTGTCATGTGCAATTGAACTTTGCTTACACGTAACATATTTTCTTGGTTATAAAAACCAGGGTTCAAATAAGATACAATGTAACAGCATTCATAAGTCGACCTCACACAATGTACACATACATTTTCTGTTGATGAGACTGATTCTTCTCCGATGGGTGTACTACTTTGGGTGTGCATAAACCATCACCGAATACCACTCCACAATGTACTGAGTACCAAATTCTAAAGTTGCAAATACTAAAACGAATGCTGTGAGAGTTGTAAGCACTGGTCCACTTAACCAGGAAAATATGGTACAAGACAACAATTCAATCAAATCTAGTTCAATGAATTTTTCCTTTGTTTTGTGAAAGTTGATGCTGTAGAATATGATGTCGGCATCTACATAACAAATCTTAGAAATATACCAGAGTCAAATACATGTATCTTGACACTTTAAGACGGATTCAGCTCAGCATTCGAGCAATAAGTGCAAGAATTAATTACTAATACTCATAGCAAGGTACCATTTTGAAGTAATATATCAAACATGAGAAAGAGTGTTTCATCAGGATATCCAAACCCCGAGAAGTGGTTGAAAAAACGAGGCGCAGCCGAGTTTTTTTGACCGACTTCGAGGTGTTTGGATACCTGATGAAACACTCTTTCGAGTTTTTGATATGGCTTCTCAAACCAGTCATAATTCTTGGAGGACCATTGGGTTGCATCATCACTGATTTATGCTTTTCACCTGACAACGTTTTTTTCAATTGGGTGTATATAACAAATTGTAAGAATGATTAATACAAATGTGTAGTATCTTTTAAAATAACTTAATTGGTCAAAAACAACAATTATTACCATTTGAATCGAAACAAAAGGATATTTATACATTTAACAAACCTATTATATTGATGTGAAAATATTTTGAAAGCACGTAGTTCAAATTATAATTTTTATTGAATTGGGCAGAATGAAACAATAAAGTTTTTATGTATTTTTATTACACATTTTTATTTACTGAGGACTGTATAAGTTATTTACAGGATCTTGACAGCCCTGCTTTTAATTTCAATTTACGTGGTATTTGCAGGACCTTGACAGCCCCCTTTTTTAATTTACGTGGTATTTACAGGATCTCGACAGCCCCTCTTTTTCAATTTACATGATATCTACAGGGTCTTGACAGCCCCCCTTTTTCGATTTACATGACATTTACAGGATCTCGAGAGCCCCTCTTTTTCAATTTACATGATATTTACAGGATATCGACAGCCCCCCTTTTTCGATTTACATGATATTTACAGGATATCGACAGCCCCCGTTTTTCAATTTACGTGGTATTTACAGGATCTGGGCAGCCTCCCTTTATTAGTTTACGCAGTATTTACAGGATCTCGACAGCCCCCTTTTTCGATTTACATGATATTTACAGGATCTCGAGAGCCCCTCTTTTTTAATTTATATGATATTTACAGGATATCGACAGCCCCCCTTTTTCGATTTACATGATAGTTACAGGATATCAATAGCCCCCCTTTTTCAATTTACATGATATTTACAGGGTCTTGACAGCCCCCCTTTTTCGATTTACATGACATTTACAGGATCTCGAGAGCCCCTCTTTCAATTTACATGATATTTACAGGATATCGACAGCCCCCCTTTTTCGATTTACATGATATTTACAGGATATCAATAGCCCCCCTTTTTCAATTTACATGATATTTACAGGGTCTTGACAGCCCCCCTTTTTCGATTTACATGACATTTACAGGATATCAATAGCCCCCCTTTTTCAATTTACATGATATTTACAGGGTCTTGACAGCCCCCTTTTTCGATTTACATAACATTTACAGGATCTCGAGAGATACTCTTTCAATTTACATGATATTTACAGGATATCGACAGCCCCCCTTTTCCAATTTACGTGGTATTTACAGGATCTGGGCAGCCTCGCTTTATTAGTTTACACGGTATTTACAGGATCTCGACAGCCCCCCTTTTTCGATTTACATGATATTTACAGGATATCAATAGCCCCCCTTTTTCAATTTACATGATATTTACAGGGTCTTGACAGCCCCCCTTTTTCGATTTACATGACATTTACAGGATATCAATAGCCCCCCTTTTTCAATTTACATGATATTTACAAGGTCTTGACAGCCCCCTTTTTCGATTTACATAACATTTACAGGATCTCGAGAGATACTCTTTTTCAATTTACATGATATTTACAGGATATCGACAGCCCCCCTTTTCCAATTTACGTGGTATTTACAGGATCTGGGCAGCCTCGCTTTATTAGTTTACACGGTATTTACAGGATCTCGACAGCCCCCCTTTTTCGATTTACATGATATTTACAGGATCTCGAGAGCCCCTCTTTTTAATTTACATGATATTTACAGGATATCGACAGCCCCCCTTTTTCGATTTACATGATATTTACAGGATATCAACAGCCCCCCTTTTTCAATTTACATGGTATTTACAGGGTCTCGACAGCCCCCCTTTTTCAATTTACGTGGTATTTACAGGATCTCGACAGCCCCCTTTTTTCAATTTACGTGGTATTTACAATGTTATTTACAGGATCTCCACAGCCCCCCTTTTTTAATTTTCGTGGTATTTACAGGGTCTCGACAGCCCCCTTTTTTCAATTTACATGGTATTTACAATGTCATTTACAGGATCTTGGCAGCCACCCTTTTTCAATTTACATGGTCTTTACAGGATCTCGGCAGGCTCCCTCTTATAAATTTACATGTTATTTACATGATCTGTGTTCTTTTGCGTTACAACATTTACAGTATCTTTCTTTATATTTACATGTTTCAATGCCGAAATTTACATGATATTTACAGTATCTTTTGAGAACATGTAAAAGTCCAAAAATCATGTAAATTTACTTTTTACAGTATCGTTTTACCCTTTTACATGTTATTTACATGTTATTTACATAGTATGTAAATTTTCAACTTTTCCAGTGTTCTGTTTAGGAGGCCGGTTTGACAAGGTCAAAACAATCTCATCTGTATCTTGTTTCTTTTAAATTGTCCGCCAATAGTTCCGCCAAGTCTATTTATTTACCCGTGGTGATCTGGGAAACCGACTTATTGCCAATTGGGTAAGGACGAAAAGTCCGACCCAAAATGAAAGGCGGTTAAACAGGAATAGAAACGGCAGGACGAAGAAGTGAAGAAAAAAGTGGGAGAAGAGAAGGTAGAAACAAATGAAGGAACTATAATAGAGAGACGCCCTGTGAAAAGGGATATTTGGGTAGCCGTTGATGGAAATTATACGGCGTTTAAGACAGGAAGAGCGGTACGATTCGCTCGAACAAAATTCGCTGCCTCAGTATGGAGCGGTGGACCAGAAGATGAGGAAATGGCTACCCACCGCTGGATAGGTAGAAATTTAACGGTACAGCAGCAAAAGGGACCATTGCCATTCCGGAGGAAGATCCTGCAACGGAATCACTCGGTGCGGTGGAAGTTGTGTCCACGAACGAACTGGAACTATTTCTTACAAACAAGGTGCTTGGTTTCTAACGAAACTGTGGTGCTGCGTCGGTGGGTAATAGTCCAGTCCGTTAGCGTCGAAATTTACGAAAATCGTGACAAGTCGCGTAAAAGCACCAAATTTGGCATACATGTCCTTGAGGGCATATAAAACAAATTTAGAAGGGGTGCCACGTGATCCGAGTATCCGGAGGGCCACAGCACTCAAATTAATTTTTATTCATGGTCACAGGACTCCCACGCTCATGAAAAGACCACACACTGGCAAACTGAAGAGGATTTGATGGGCTTTTTTAACTGGCCTTGTCAGCGAACGACAGAAAATGAAAACAAACAGCCGTTAAAGTTTACCGAGCCACATATCCTTGTATTTTCCGCTCCCTTTTCGCCTGCCTGTGTTCCCTCTGGTCAAATAGACTTAAAACTGAATCGTTTCACTTCAGATAACTGTGAAGGGAACGAATAATTATTAGTTCGAATTAGTCGACAAACAGTCCCAAATCAGCAGCTCAAATCGCAAAGGAAACCATTGCCTGCTACAGCTATTCAAACATTACTTATTTCGGGTTATTTTCGTAAATCGTTCAGGAACATGTACGCCGACCCATTTAGGAGAAGGATAACTGAAAGAACTGACTTCCGTTCTTAATTGTTTTGAGTTACGTTTCTTTACAGCCTCTCCCGCATTAAGTTCCTTTAGACAATAAAAGCTAGTCGGGTTGACGAGAAATCTAAAAAATGTCAGATGTTTTAAGTGTACTGTTGAGAAAAACATCGCGAGAGACATTTTAAGGTCACTGACATCTCTGCCTTTACTTTAAAAGTCAGTTTAATTCACAGTACAATGACTGAAGAAACAAAATTAGTAACGAACATTTATATATGAAATAATCATATATTTGAACTAATGATAGAATTATATGAAGATCATCGCAGTGAAGGTGTTTCAACTTAAACAGTTGAAAAGAAGAAACCTGAAAGAATTCAGGCTTGAGCGGGGAATCGAACCTTGCATGACCTCTGCGATACCGGTGCAGCGCTCTAAAGCGCTATGATTATTTCTTATATTAATGTTCATTTCTCCATCTACGGGGTAAATACCAACTCTCGATTGACCAGCTCCCAGTTGGCTTGATAGTTCAGTTGGTTAGAGCGCTGCACCGGTATCGCAGAGGTCATGGGTCAGTTCGATTCCCGTTCAAGCCTGAATTTTTTCAGGTTTCTTCTTTTCAACAGCTTAAGTTGAAACACCTTCACTGCGATGATCTTCATATAATTCTAAAATTGGCAACGTTCAGTTCAATCTGCCATGAGTCGTGTGTCACCAGCAAGTACCATAAGAAGCACGCACGCTTGCTAAACTCTCTTTCACGGTAGTCAACCAGCTCCAACGATTAGTCACCACTTTTTCCAGCATCGTACGTTTTTCTTTCTTTTTTGTCTTGCAGTTCTTAATTCAGTACACCGCATCGGGTACTTAACTTATGCCGATAACATTAATCAAATCCCTCCCTCTTAGAAAACAGGGGCACCCAACGGTTCGTTTTCGGAGGAATATCTGTTCGGCAGACCTAAGTCGCCTGAGATATTCGGATTTAATTGCAGTGAAAAATAAAGATTTCTGTGGCGAAACATCACCTCACGGATTTTCTTAAAAAAATGACTGATTAATTCCTTTTATTTTTGGAGGGACAAATATGTCATTTAGAGTGTAAAATAAGGTCAGCTAGCATTTTCGGAATGACATTAGCAGCTCGGAAATTCGACGGATAGGATTCCGTTTCCTAAAATTGTATGCGCCTTAACTGATTTTCAGCTAAAAACGCCGAACAGTTCAACCCGTATTAGCTCACACAAATATGCCCTTAAAAAGCTCGGAAACGATCTTAGAAACCAGAAAATGGTATTTCAAGTATTTTGCTAAAAGTTTCTCTTTGGGTGCCCTTAAGAAAAGACGCCGAGTTCTGCAGAACAGGATTTTATTGTATATTTCAGGCGAGCGTTCGCCTGAAAAACGAGTAAAACATTAATCAGGCTAAATTACTTGCGACTGTTAGATTCCGAATACAACGCATAAAAGGAGAGCGAAAAGGCCTAGATATGGTGACGAGCTCAATCTTTCGCCCTAGAATAGCGAGGGACGTAAATAATTACCGTCTTAGAGTTTCAGTGTAGGTCTTTTAAATAACGCGTAGATCAGGGGATGGTTATTAGCTGTTATTGTAATAGGCCAGAATCTTCTCTGACAACATTACGTGTTCTTCACGATTAACGTAAAAAACGCTATTGCTTCCTTATTTTATTTTTACCATCACTTGTTTTTGTTTTTCCTCTGAATGTAGCTAGCAGCCTTAGCAGCTCACACCTACAACCGCCTGCAGAACAGGCGTTTCTAATTAATGCCTGTCTTGCGCGCAGGCTCCTATTTACACCCGAGAGAATGGCTGATTAACCCATAAAAATCCCCTTCTCCAGTTTGGTGAAGAAATTCTGAAGTTCGCCAGGTCATTCTAGCTAACTGATGCCTTTTGATGTTTTTGTTGTCGAGCTTTGTCGGCCTTTATCTCTTATAACGATCGATCTCGAGATCTACAGTATGCGTGGCTGAGTGATCACAAATTGAATTATTGAATGTGTTGGTTTATTTGTAACACTTTTTAATTAGAAAAGAAATTTCTCTCCCAGATATGTCTTTGTCAAAAGAAAGCTTGAACTAAGACTTAGATAAGCTGCTTAACCCTTTTGGGATAAGCTTTATTTTCCATTAGTCCGGCTTATGGTTGTTGTCCACCAGTCACGGCCAGTAATCTATTTGACCACAGGATCCCCAGGCTCATGAGCAGATCTCTTGGTAGACAAATGTACATACAGTATGTGGATTTGATGTGGCAAGTAACTCTAATGACTGTTTATTATCATTTGTTCCGTTCGCTGATGAAATCAGTTAAAAAGTTCCCTACAATAATTCTATTTTGGTATTAGTGATTTGTTAGTGAGCCTGGTTGTCCTGTGACCAAGTTATTGACAATAGATTTGCGTTCCACGGCCCCCCGGATGCTCGGATCTCGTGGCACCCCTTCTCAATTAGTTTTATACGGTCTCAAGAATATGTGTGCCAAATTTGATGCTTTTACGCGATTTGTCACGATTTTTCCCTTAACGGACCGGACTATAAGTGAAACACAAAACTTTGGATTTATCAACTGAGTT
>CAXIQD010000316.1:0-21241 GCA_964030785.1 Siderastrea siderea | reverse complement strand
TCTCTGGGGAGGTCTAGGCGAAAGAGAGAGAGAGAGAGAGATTATATATAATGAGATCAAGAGAAAAAAAAATAAACAAAAACATACAAAAACACAAACACACAAACAAAAAGAAATCAACAACACGTGACATGTGGAATTTGGGTACCAACAGAGCACCTACAAAAGCAACACTTTTGGTATGGTTGGGAATGAGGGCTGCTTCTTTCGCTCTATCATCTTGGGTTTGGCATGCTCTTCTGCAGCCGTGCTTCTGTTTCGCAAGCCTCAACAGCCTGGAGCATGGGCCTGGGAAAACCTCAAGCAGCTACATGCAGTAATAGAATCTTTGGTGTGCAGTCTGTGACATGTGACATGAACTTGGTGGTCCGTTGACATGGACGCGAGCCAAGCCGGAACCGACGGACATTCCGAACCTGGACAACCCCCGAATAGCAACACACGACCACGTCGTTCCTGGGATTCCTGCACAACCCAAGAGATGAACCTGTCCCAGCCAGAAAGGTCTGTCAAGATATATAATATATGGGTGCTTTTACACCCCCAGAATCTCTTAGACTAGTCCAGGTCTCTAGCTCACCTGGCAATTTTGACTAAACATGTTAACTGTTATATATAGGGGGGTGGAGTGCTCCCTATTCCGGGTGGGTCCGTGAATGGATGACACCCTTCGCACCCGGCCGCCCTTCCACCATGGCCACGCTGACGGACCTGGTCAACCACCATACGATTCTGTTACTGTTATTCTTCTGTTGCTGTCACGCGAGGTAATTATGTTGTTGCTGATTGATTGGAAACAAACAACAACAGGGTAAAGAAGATTAAAGAAGAGATCTTTCTGATCTTTCTGCCACTCTCCATCCCTTGTCATTTGGTGGCAGTGCAATGGATGGACAGAAGAATCAACAGAAATGGAAAAATGCTTTCAACGTCGCCTGAGAAGAGTTGTGAATCAATCAGCATCCGACTTCACAGGTCAATTGAGACCTGTTGAGGTCCAACAACTACACTTTTCTTCCCAGTTGTCTTGGAAGCTGATACAAACACCAAATTTATCCAAATGTCAAAACCAGTCACCATAGTCACTAGTCGATGATGGGTCGAGTCTTTTTCACCTGGCTCTCCTTCTCTACCTCGGCCAGCCGCAAAAAAGAAAACTGGCCCCTTTGGACCGGGAAAACACTGGGAGCCCCAAGCATCACCACAGTCACAACAGCCATAGTCAGAACGAGAGATGTAGAAGTCATGGCCCTCATGGTCACCAGCCTGGGTGATCGGCAGATTCAGCCGGGAGAAGAGGCGGTGGTCGTCCGACGGTCGTCCAACGGTGGCAACGCCCATGCCCGGATCTTCGCTCCGGGATGTCCAGCTGTCCAGCACGAGCCGGGATGTCCGGAGCAGCAACAGTGAGTGATACCTAAATCGAAAGGATGCTTGATTCGTGAACAAACAAAGACCATGCAGTGAAGCCATCACGCTGGCGTAAGGAGACGTGCCTCAGTCACCCCCCGTCGTTGGTTCAACTCCCTTGCACGCTCATAACTGAGCACGCTTTGCATGAAGCAACCTCAATGTGTGTAACGGACACAACAACCCATGAAATGCTGGTAAACAGAAACACAAACCAAACAAATCAACACGACCCCAAAACACATACAACTTACAACGCCCAGAAATCGTTGCTTTATGGCAAGATCCAGGCTTGGCCTTGCTGGCACCCTGCCAAACGAATAGACCCTGCACGCGTGCATAAATAAACCATAGACAATGCGCGCTCACAAACGATTGATTCAAACGATTTTCCTTCCCACAAAAAAAAAGATTTGCCTCTCAAATCGGCGAAAGACGCCGAAAGACGCCACGCATCCTATCGCCACGCTTTGCAAATGAATCATTAGTGCAGGGTTGTAGGACTTTTGTGCTGTAAAAGTATCGTGCAGGTTGATTCCACATGATTCCAAACACCTGTTTGGCGGTTTGAAAAGCACAAGGTAGCATGTCGCCACCCAAACCAAATTGATCCCAAATTGACAAGGCTGCCGTGGCCCTTGACTCCAAGAAATCTACCAAGACCGTCTGGGTCTATCTGCACCACCCAGCCCACTGCGAAGACCGAGTTGCCTTTGAGACCACACCACCATCTCTGACTGATTCCAGGTTCTTTACGACCAACGGGATCCTTCTATTCCAGGTCATTGGGTCTCCCCGTTGGAACAATGGCTCTCCCCGCGGTGCGCGAACCGCCGAAGTTCACCCCGCACGCCCCCGGAAAACCGGGTCGAGACGCGGCGACGACGGTGGCGGCGAGGGGCATCGAAGCAGAAGACGCAAATGCAGCTGGCCGAGGAAAGGCCTCGGAGCGCGGAAGAGGAGCGCGTTTCAGACACGGTTGAGCTGTTTGAGCGTTGAGCTAGATGGGGAGTCGAAGCATTCGGAAAGGTCCATGATTGAGATTCCACATTCTTGATTGATCTAATTGGATTGATGTTCTTGGTGTGTTTCTTTCAAGAAAGCAGCCAGACAAAGAAGCACTGTGATGTTCGATGTTCGAAGACCTGTTCGATCTCAAGACCCCGGAGTCCAGACGTGGAGAACATCCTCCAGTGACCCGACCCCAGATACGACCCGACATGGATCATGGATCTGCTTGGGACTTGGATTGATTGAAGATATAGTAAAACCGTCTTCAATAGATTGAGCCAAATAGATTGAACATGATTGAACCTTCTTGCGGTCGAATTGCTGAGTGACCTCCCATTTCTGCAAGGTGATAGCACCAAATGTGGGGTGGAAGAATGAGGTGGACTGGGAATCATAAATTTCTTCATGACTGTTCTACGTATACTGTTGCAAAACCGAACATCTCGCACCACCTGAGATCCGTAGTTTGCCGCTCTGAGTTCCAAGGGGTGTAGGAATTCTTGAAAAACGGTGGGCGTAGGAAGAATCCTTTGCAAAAGGATTTTGAGATTTCTCCAGATTTCACATTGTTTGAGATCCAACCACCAAAGTCGCGCTCAGGATACCTCACCATGGTTGGGAGCCTTTGGGAATTTACCCTTTCGAGCCAATCTTCAACCCTACAGCAGGGCCCCTGCCACAGGTCTTGCAGCCATAGGCGATCCTGGCAGGAGCTGTCATCTGTCCTTTCTTCTTCATGTTTGGGCACGGCTGGTTTGCGGCCTGCTAGAACATATAGAATCCATCCTCTAAAATATGTCTTGTGCGGGAAATATATGTCCCTTTGGATACCCACCTGACCTAAATATGTCTATCTACACCAAAGATCTGTGACATCTGCCTTCAGACTATCTCTTGCACTGCCGAATGACACCTGTGGCACGCAAACATGGATTTCCGGAAGCCTTGACCCTCCTGTTTCTTGACCCCAGGGCACTGAGCTAAAAATGAGTCCGCAGTGCACATCATGATGAGCTTCGAGTTTCTCAACCACCCAAAGGCGAGGCCTTGCTTTCGGGGGTCATCGGAGCATCGGAGCATCCGGTGTTGGGTCCCATCAAGCATGTGTGCACACCTCCTCAAGTAGGTTCTTCATTCATGCCCCTAACTTGGCGCCGAATTCATATGATTCAATGTTAGTGATTTAGGTCTTGGAGGTACTCTGGACTTCAAACCCATCGCACCTGAAACCCTCACCCCTCCCCCACGATGGACACACCCACACGGTCTCCGCACGTGTCTCCGTACCACACGGCGTCGCAGCGGCACTTGGCGCCGTCGGTCTCAGCCTCGGTCGGGTGGAGGCACCGACCAGCTCCCCTCGATTCGAGGCCCTGCGGCACTTGGCTTTGGTGGGAGGTCTTCGAGATGGCTCCCCACCTGCGCGGCACTTGGCTTTTGCAGATGAAACAAGGTGGGTGGTGTTGGTGGCCGGGGTGCTGGGAGAAAATAGGATGGCTATGGAAGGCTGGATCATGAATCCAGTGCGATTTGGGGCTAGTTACCTGTGTCGCTCCTGAACCCCATGTTGCTGTCCTCTGGCCGCGCTGGCGAACCCTGTCCCCTCCTGCTGAAACTCGTATACTCTTCTGAGAAGAAGCTAGGCACCCTTCACAATCAAAGGAAGTAGTTGATGCGTGTAGGGAGACCCCTCCGTTTGACCCCTGGAGCAAAAATGGAAATATAACAAACCTATTGCTTGGACGGCCAACTGGATCTGCTTGAGGAAACTGGAAAGTCATATAGAAAAAACTATTGAAAAAATAAACACAACATAAATCATCCCAATGCAAAACCAGCTAATTAAAAACTCACATGGATCCTGCAACCCATCATGCAGGTGGACATGGGCGACGATGCGTACGCCCGATGGCGGTTTTTTGCAAGTATCGATCGCCATGGGAGCCATTAGATGTCTGGGACAATCGTGTAGAAGAGTGATTCATAGCCTTTCCCAAATTTGGATTGTAAATAATGTTCCTTTGCTTTGGGGGGATTCGTCAACAAATAGCAACAGTCTACAGTCTACATGCTTTCTGCCATCTTTCTGCACTGGATGTTCAACATGACTCTCTGTACAGGGGAGCTCCATGCTTGAATCGCACACTCAGCGGAGCGTCTTGTGTGGGGGTGTTTATTAGAACTGGAGGAAGGGATTAGGTTTGTACACTTAAACACCTCTCAGGCTGAAAGCAAGCGGTTGATATACACTGTTGGCCTAGCATTCTCGCTTCAACCGCACATGCATACCAAAAGAGGAACTTCTGTTTGGTGTAAAAAACCGCTCCCTTCCTTGTGGATGTTGAGATGCGTTCTGAATGCCATCCCTTTTGCGTCAAGACCTTTGCTCAACTAGCTCGCCTCGACAATCCTGCTTCGCAGGCGAAACGTGTTGGGACAAGCTGTGAAAGACCTGGTGAAACCATGAGAGATGTCGAATTTCACGACCGGTCACTCTAAAGTGACATCATTAGCTAGCGTTCTTTCGGTCGCAAAAAAAAAGGTTTTGACCGAGCTCCTCAATCCAGCTCCAAACATTTGGGGCTGAAGCAATAGGTCAACTGCGTATGCCTCAGCTCAGAGGGAACGTCTCACCAAGATATGACCCAATTGGGGTTCCAGGAAGGCGTTAAAGAGCGAAAACACACCAATTAAGGTGGAGATGTATGTGCATGCCCAGAAGTTCCTTCAGTTACTTCCATGGCAATTTGCAAAACATTTTGCAACCAAACAAGCACTTTTAGGAGACTCCGCGCCAAATCCTGAACGCCCCCCCAAAAAAAATGAAGGCACCCCTCTCCACTAGATTCTTTGCGTGCCTTTTCGGTGATTGAGAACCTGAGCTTGGTGACTGCAGATGTTTCCACAGCTTTCATGTTTGCACCAGTGGAGACAGATGCTTGTGATCTCGTTTTGTTGCCAGGGAACATCACCATGAACGGACAGCGCGTCATTTTGTGATTGAAGAAGGCCATGAATGGTTTGAGAAGAGGGGTTCCTGAATCGAAGGGTCTTTGAAAGGCTAGGAAACAACTCACCTCAAAGTCCAAACGATTCTGTTAGGTCGATTGATTCTGGGAGCCACAAACGGGGTGCCAAATCATGTCGAAAACACAAAACATGGATTTTGATGTCCCCATGAAGCGGTGAAAAAGAACACAATTCCAGGCATTGGCCCAATGAAGCCGAAACCTGCCCGGGAAAAACAATCACCCGAAACCCACCCCAAATATATTAGTTGCATGTGACAGTGAACAAACAAACATTTTCTGTGCAATAATGGATTCCATAAAAACAACACTTCCCCCCCCAAAAAAGGTTGTCTGTTCCTGTCCTCCTTTCAACCACTCTGTCGGACACAGACCGCCGCTGGAGGAACCACACGGGACATTCACCTCGTCCAGTCTGGTTGGTGGCGAGTTGCAATTTTTCCTTCTTTGGCCCGAAGACGGGTGGCACCCACTGGAGCTCCTGCAACGGGGGCGGCGTCAGCGACATCGTACCATGTTGGGAACACCGGTTGAAGTGCCATGTTCGGCAGACATTATGGCATGTTGGGATATGTTGGTGTTCTTGTCTTTTTTTTGCGCTAGCGAGAGGAAAAAAATCCCCAAAAAAAACGCTGGTATACCGGGGTTGCACTTGCTACTGGCCTTACGGGAAGCAGCACAACGTGTATTAGCGCGCATTAACGCCCAATAGCGTTCTCATAGTTTGCGTTGCACCCATGTCAAACCAAACAGCAGCGTCTCGTTGCTTTTTTGCTGCAAAAGTTGGTTGTACCTATCTGTGGGTCATCCAAAATTCCGCTAGGAAAACGGTCCACTAGATGCCATCTGCGTCTCCCAACAGCTCGAGAGTTTTTTGATGCTTCGCGTCAAGTTCGGCTCCTGCCGGCAACTTCATTGTTGCTGGCCCTTGTGGCTCGCCCGGCATTACCTCTGTCGTTACAGTTGGCCTGAGGTTCGTTTCCTCTTCAAGATGGACTGGCAACGCTTTGGGGTTCGTTTCCCCTCGATTCTGAGTTTTGGAACGAGCGTTTCTGATGAGGGAGGTGCTTTTCCTTGCACCGGCCACCGCAGGGTACAGTGGTCTTTGCCCAACACTTCTGCCTTACACGCTTTGCCTGGCCGCGCAATTGCGCAGAGTTGTCCTTCAGTGGTGGGTCTTTCCTTGACTTTTCCTTGACTGTGTCATGTACAAGGTGGGCTGAGAGTTTTTGCCTTTCAGCCACCACCGGCATCTAGGTTTTGAATCTTGTTTAGCTTTAGGTTGCCCGGATTGCTTCGGGCACCACTTCGTGTGGGAAAGCTCCGCTTTGTTTGCAAAGTTTACCTGTACAGCTTTTGGTCTTGAACCCTGCAAGACCTGTATAGCTTTTCGCTGAGGACACTGTCCTCTTTGAGTCTACCCTGAGTTAGGGTGTGGCATTCAGCTTTCTAATCTGCCTCCATACTTTCGCTGTTCACCTTTCTTTTAGCCCTCTTCCAACAGCACCTTGAAGTTGTCATTGGCGAACACATTGACAACTGTGCCCAACTTGTCATGGTAGAAATTGAAGTCCTTTTGCTTCGTGGCCTTTGTACGCACCTCTCCGGGATATTAGGATTTTCACAAGAAGTTGTCTTATTAATCAATTCAACAACTGGGTTCAACAAGCTTCTGATGTTACCAATAGGGCCTTAAGCCCCATCACTATGGCCACCGACCGAGAACGAGAGGGAATTTCTGGCTGCTTCTGCGTCGGAGCTCCTGCCAGTGGCCGTCTCCTTATTATACCCTCTTTGTTTGGCACTGTTTTTTTTGCGGCGGCCGGCGCGGAGCTATCAGTCAGTCAGAATCAAAACCAACGTCATAGTTTGCGAAGGCTTCGTCGCAGGCTGGTCTAGCAATGTCAGTATAAAGGTTCTTGGCAATGTTTACTATAGCCTGCGCTATAGTACCAGCATCTTTGCTCAGCAAGGGCTGAGATTTTGTGAAGTACTCTACGGTCTTTCCACTTCGCTCTCAGAGTCCGTCCCAACAGCTCCGAGTCAAAAGAGCGAAGACTCAGGGAGGCTTCATATGCAAATGGGAAACAACAATGGTCGGCGCTTCAGCCTCCAAGGTCAACTCTGCAACATTGCCTCTTCTGACTATCTGTGCGAAGGCATCCCTCACTTGGGTGATGCACGTTCTGGACACAACCTTACCTTCCTCAGCTCCAACTCTGCGGAGGGATATTGGGTGGAGCCAGTCCAGCCCTACTGCACCAAACATGCTGCACTTGCCCAGCCAGTTCTTCAACTTTGATCAAATCTATTTCTGCTTGCAGCTTCTTGCACTTGCGCCGCAGCTTTGCGCGACAAGTCTGAAATTGTCGCACAGTCAGCGAGCTTCTCAACTTTCGACGCTTGAAGGCATCCAAGTCCAAATGTATCAGCTCCCTTGATTTCTGTATTGATCGCTCAACATGTGCCAAAGGATAGGCTGTACGACCCGACGTGCTAACTTACCCCATCGCACATGAACTTGACCCACCCCCATGGCACACCGCTTACCCCACGAATGTAAAAACTTACCCCATTTGGAAAACACAATGGCACACCGCTTCGAAACAAGCACTTTTTCTCCTAGATTGTTTCTAAACCTACACGATTCCACTGCGATTCAATCTTCTACATGTTGATGTTTTCTAAGGTTCTCTGTGGGTTGCCGTGATCCAATCCCCATGGCACACCGATTCTGACCCACATGTTGGTACCAGCTTTCAGTTTAACATAGAGTGCAAGCAGCATGGAACGTCAAACATATATCTATTCATTCTTGCATGTTTTCCTCTCCCAATCCCCATGGCACACCGCTTCGGAACAAGCACTTGTTCTCCTAGCCTAGATTGTTTCTAAACCTACACCATTCCATTGCGATTCAATCTTCTACATGTTGATGGGTTCTAAGGTTTCCTATGGGCTGCCATGGTCCAACCCCCATGGCACACCTCTGACCCACATGTTGGCGCCACCTTTAAGTTCCTACCTCGAGGGTAACCACCCAGACGCGAAAGTCCTTGCAAAGCAGTTGCGGCAAGCAAATCACACTGTGACACCACACCACGACTAAGTCACGGCAGAGTCCTTGCAGCACTTAATTTCCGCATGGGACACCGCGTCACCAAACAGGCCATCTAAGCCAAAACCCATGCTTTCCAAGCCCAGTTTACAACACTGCCACAATGATAGGGTTTGTGCAACAACAGCCAGCAGCAAATGAGTAGGCTTTGTAGCGCAGGCAGCGGCAGCGGCAGCAGCAAGCAGCAGCAAGCAGCCAACCAGCAGCAAAACAACACCAACAACCCAACAGCAGCAGAAGGTAACCAGCAGCATCCCACCAGCAGCGGCCAAACAGCAGCAGCAAGCCGGCAGCAGCAAACCAGCAGCAGCCAAACAGCAGGCAGCACGAAGCCAGCAGCAGCTAACCAGCAGTAGTAGCCAACCAGCAGCAACTGGCCGCAGCCAACCACCAGCAGCAAAACAGCACAGCGCAGCAGCAGCAGAAGCAGCAGCAGCACCCAACCAGCAGCAAACCAACAGAGGCTAGAAACCAAATCGTCTGTGTTGTGGGATTGGTGAAAACGGTGTGGCACACCCGCTTGCGACCTCTGCCAGAAGTATGCTAAGACCACAACAATGCCCATGGTTAGCTTGCGTTTTGCCTTTTTTGGTGTCTGTGCGCGCGCGTTCCTTCCGCATGGCACACCTGCGAAAAATGTGAACATGAACGCTTGAAGACATGAACCCTGCAAATCGCTCCTTGCCTGGAGGGCCCATGTAAATTGAAGAGGCCTTTTCTTACACATATGCGTTGGTCCTGGTGCCTGGCGGGTTGGGCGAGATAGAGGGCGAGATGTGGGCGAGGTATTGGGCGAGATGAACACGTTTGCCCAGAAGACCCATGCCCACTAACACCCAAACACAAAAGTCCTTGCAACGCAACGCAGCTGTGGCAACCAGTCATATACTGGGACACCACGCCACGACTAAGTCACGGCAACGTCCTTGCGATACTTGTTTCCGCATGGAGGCACCGCGTTTCACCAAACAGGCCTGCCACCAAGCTTGAAATCATGTTTCCAATACCCAGTCTGCAATGGAAGAAACCTGCTATAATCATAGGGCGTGCAAAGCAATGACAGGCAGCAAGTGAGTAGGAGCAGCGGCAGCGACAAGCAGCAGCAAGCAGCAAGCAGCAGCACCAGCAACAACCAAGCAGCAAGCAGCAACACCGGCAGCAATCAGCCAGCAGCAGCAGCAGCAGCAGCCAACCAGCAGCAAACCAACAGCAGCCAACCGCCAGCAGCAGCAGTAGCCAACCAGCAGCAGCAAGGCGGCAGCAGCAGCAGAAAACCAGCAGCAAGCCCGATATATATTGATTACCAAAGATTACCAAACAACAAACGCCTCCACCCCTAGACACGCAACTGTGTGGGGACACGCTTCGCAACGACTTGTCAAAAACACTAATCAGACTGCTCCTCGCTCATCCGCTTTGATGGAGATGGGGCCTTCTCGAAAAGGCTTCAACTATGGGTTGACAAAAGAAACCTCTAGAAACAAGTTCAATTTCATAGCTATTCGATAGCTCACCCCAATGGTATACTGGTTTCACATTGCAGTGTGAACGCGAAAAAGCCAGTGTGCCACGCAGATCTGGCATCAATAAGATGGAGAAGTATGTTGCTCGTCTCTTCTAGTTTGCACTGCTTTGATTGCTCCCCACAATGGCACACCGGCTTCCATACGAGATCTTGATCACGATAGGGGTAAACACAGGCACCCAGTATGTAGAAACAAATGCACGAGGCAAATGAGGCCTGCCCCCTTTCTGTCCCAACATTGGTTGGGAAGCGCAACTTGAGGCTGGTTGTATTCCAAGCACTAGTCACCAAAAAGAACAAAAACCACAGTATGAAGTGACCAAACAATGATCGTCTACACTCCTAGACACAAAACTGCTTGGGGACACCGTTTCGCAACGATTGTTGAAAAATACCTACTCACAATGTAGTGAAGCCGAAAACATGAAATCGCAACGGCGCACTTGGGAGTACAATAAATTTCGTAAATTTGAGACAGAATCAACAGTGTGCCCTTGCGGTTTGGTCGAATTCTCAACCTGTGATCAACAACAACATACATACAAAAACTTAGCCCAATCAAGCTTTCCCCCAAGGGCACACCTCATCTGGCACAAGTTCATGCCATTCGAGACAAGTTAACCCGAGCACCCAGTAGCATTCTGAACAAAAGCTTGCAGAAAGTTCTGAAGCTGCCGCGCTTGTAAACACACATTGTCCGACATGGGCGTACACAAAAAGAAATCTGCGCATCCCCTCAGAAAAGAAATGAAAGGATTCTCTGAGAAAATGGAAGTTGTCCATGAACTCTTCAGTTCCTGTGTTCTGTGCTCGCCTTGTCTGCAGCATTGAACCTAAAAAGCCTACCTATCAAATCTGCGACAACACTAACCAGCTTGTACAGCTTGTACCCAGGTGCAAGACACAATCTTTGATTCCTTGAAGGCCTGTGATTTGCAACCTAAGGAATTGAAAACGATCTCCGTCGAAAACTCGTTTGCCACATGCATGTAAGACAAATGCAGATGCAAAGAAGTAATGTATTTGGAATAACTCCCCCCAAAGAGAAATAGCACACCCACCTTTGACACATGTTGTTTGCGTATGTTCACGTATGCTTGTCCTATTGTGCCACGGCTCTGCATGTCCTTTTTCAGTAGACAAAATGCCAAAACAAATCAAGAGGGCAGGTAAGGATTGTTTCTTGAATGATCCGCTTGCTGTTAAGTTAAACATATCTTTTCTGACTCTGACAAGAATGAACAAGTTGCAAAGGTCCTTTTATGGTCCCTCAATGTCTAATGTTCCAGCAAACAAAATCTACATATCATATCCAGAGTCCAAAGCACAGAACCATCAAAGCAACCTGCAGCTTGCATGCTGTTGGCAGACAGCTAATTATGACAAATGATCAGCGCATATCAGCGCAGGTATAATTGTGGCAAACGAAGCAAAGCAACTTGCCAGGCTGCAGCCCGAACGAAGACAAGCATGACAACACAAAATATTGAAGAAAGCACTGCTTTTGGCTGCAGCTCTACTTCCCCATCAAGCCGAGCGGATGTACTTTGTCATCTCCCAAGAGAAGACAACTCAAGTGGCAAACCCAAAGACCTTTGTCTCCATGCCAAAACTCATCTTCGGCCGCGCTCAAGAATCTAAGCTTCGGCTCAATAACCGACACCAGACGTTTGATTCTGCGGAGTACCCATATCTAAGGATGCCCCCCTCTTGACTTGACCACACACCATTGTCCACATGTTTAACGTGACTGCGTCAGGAGCGCGATTGCCAAGGCTCTTGCAATCAAAGGTCTCATCATGTCTCATCTGCTTCAACGTCAGACCATCTGACAACAGTACTGAAATCAATCGCCTTCTCTTTCGCCGCCACACCACTTCTTCCGCACGTCTCCCGCACGAAGCGCGCCGTTTCCGTGAACCACGGCCGGAGACCGGTAGACCCCTCCCTGGCCGTTTTGAAGGCAGTCCGTCCTGGCAGTCCCTGGCCGTTGGTGTCTGGGTGTTTTGTGGTATTTTTCGGCAAAACACACGAGATCTCGGCCCGGTCCACCCGATTGCTGGCTGGGTAGACTGGTCGGGCGATCGAACGGGGGTTGGCTTGGTCTCAATGATTTGAGCTACGTGACGCATCCACTATTATGGTATCCCTACATCCCGCACGTCAGAGCAATTGCAGAAGGGACTTTGAAGCAGCTTTTCACAAGGCCTGGAGAGGCTGGCAGTGACCTCGACATCCTCATCATGGGTCGAAGCACGTGAAAACTTCTTGGCATGAGACTGATGTTGTGGCCTTCTCTAGCGGATCAACAGCTGGGCCGGACCTTGCACCGCAAATAGCACACCAATGCAAACCAAACGTCCTTCGAGCCACCACCAGCCCCAACACACAAAAAGGACAAACACGCACATACACCAACAATGCCCCCACCTCCTGGGCTTTTGTGCCCACCAAAAAAAAAGAATACATCCATGCTATAGACCTCTATCTTGTTCCTTTGTCTTGGAGGATGTGAGAGCGTCACCTGGGCGCGTCGCACGGCGTTGCGTCGCGGGTGTCGGGCTCTCCATGGCCGCTTTGCCCATCTTCTTGGCGAACTTGTCGGCCTGGGAAGCTGGGGATGGTCTCCACTTGACCAGTGGTTGGCAGAAGACTGAGACGAACGAAGACGAAGGAGTCGAAGATGTTGCGACCGGTTTTCCATGAATGAAATGAACATGAATTGGATTGTTAGTAACTCCAGTGACAACCATTTGCGATTGGTTGTCTTCACGTATACAGTATATGTGCTTAGATTGTGTAACTATGTGCAGCTATATAATTATATATATAACCATATAACGTCTTTATCTTTGTGGACAACATCACCATGTTTAACCAAAGCTTAGATGTGGATGCATATATGCATCACATGGTCCATATATGTCCATATCCATTCAGATACTTCCGCGGTTGGTCCATGGTCCACAATTCCCTGCCTGGGCTGGTGGCGGTCCTCTGAGCCATTGGTCGTTGTTCGTTGATCCACGTTGGACTCAAAGCGTCCAACATGCCCAGGAAATCCCAAGCTTTTCCCACAGTCCCAACAATGATGTCCTTTTGGGAAGAATAAAGGGGTCGGTGCCAGGTACCATATACCCATCGGTTGTACACTTTTGGGGTATCCCCTCTATTTACCAACCAACCAACCAACCAGTCAAAAGGCCATGCATGAGTCCCATACATAGCTCCAAAGATTGAGGAAGTAAACGACTGAATGCAGCCACACGACCACACAGCGCATAGATCGTTTCCCACTGGAGTTGGGTGGGAAACGGGCTAGGGCGAAGCCCCTGGCATTTGGGGCTCCGTCGTTTGATCGTTTGATCGATTCGTTCACCGGTGTTCACCGGGCCACCGTCCATTCCGTTCACCTTCACCGGTGGATTGGGTGATTGGATTGGAAAGGTGAACACAAAAAGGCTTTTTCAATCCAATCACAGTTCACTGGGTGCTGCCGTCCGTCCACCGGCCTTGTTTTCTTTTTTGAGACATGCTGAGTGGCGCTGAGTGTGATGCTGTGAGTCCAACTCTAGGTGACCTTGGGTATTACGCTTGCAGGCGAACAATGCGCGACAAACCCGTGCCTTGTTGGCGGGTGCTTTCACCCACTTCACATCATACCAACTCCAAGCATACCAGTCAGCTTTCCTGAGCAAACCGAGTGACCACGAGTGACTACGTTCGTTAACGGAACGTGGCCCGTTCGTTCTCACCGAAGTTCTTCTGCCGTGGACTCAGGCATCGAGTTGTTTGAGAGAGGTATATATCTGAGTGTAGTTGCAAGATCCACTGAGAAATTACGGCTACACTCCCGAAAACTCACATGGTTACGTGGAGTGAAAACCACCTGTTTGTCGAGTTCATGGTGAAATCGGGGCCATGCCATCCACGTAACCAGTCTTTCAGGGTGTACCTAAAACTGAGGGATCCTGACTTTGGATCCTCACATTTCCCAGCATTCCATGTCCTAGAAGTCCCAGGTTTCTGGAATCCTGTCCATGGTCGCTGGAGTTCGTCGTCTGCGGACAGAGTCTCTATCGGGTCACCCGAAGGAACGCGGGGCAGTGAGCCATGCCGTCATGCCATTCACTTCAGGGAGCCAACCAAAAATCCGACCTCGTCTTGAACATCCTCAATGAATCCATAACAAGCTCCTCGGGTTGGGGGGCTTAGACCCCAAACACCCATCCAAAACCCCCACACAGACCGCCTCATGGTGCGGTAGGCCGGAGCGTCGAACCCAAAACGTGAAGCACCATGAAAGGACCTGCATCCTCCATTTGCGCACCACCCAGGTCGGGTGGTTCTTGGGGAACTTCCCCAAGTTTCCCGGTGTTTTCCATCCAATCACCACCAGCCCACTGGGTGCCAGCGACCGACGAGTGGCCGAAGCCATCACCGGTCCGCCGAGGCACGAGGACCCGGCAGGTGGAACGACCTTCACGGTGAAGTCGAAGGTCTCCACCTGTCGGTGAGTGCACTCGGCCGTCGTCTTCGGTGGCGAAGGAAGGTCCGACCAACGGCGAAGAGAGAGATGCTTGAAGGGAGCCCCCCTTCGGTGGATACTTCAATATAGACCCCGAAATACCCCAAGGGGTAGACTGGTCTATTTCCTGAACCGAACCCAGAGTGGTCGTTGCATGGGAGGTCTGTAATTACTAGCTAATCCACGCCAAATTGTTGCGAGGTCAAGTCTATCAGGGGTGCTGGCTTGAAGGGAGCCGTCTTTCTGCTCGGGCATATGGGTTGTTGAGGTGTGTGATGGCTTTTGCTTGGATTGCAACTGCTTTGGGTTGGATGATGTTGCCTTCTATGTATATACAGTTGAGCAAGGGCTTGGATTGTGCACAAGATCCGGTATTTCCACCTTCTTTTTGCTGGCGTCCAGCTTGGAGATGAATACCGTGCTTGGGTTTGGCTTCCGGTTGAGCAGTTGGGCGGTTCATTTGTTCCTCAGTTTTTAACTCGCACTCACTTGGGTTGAAGGATCATGTATAGGATCCAAGCTCCTCAAATCGGTATTGTCCAGCAATCGGCTGCTGAAGATTGCAGGATATTGCAGGATCACTGGCAGTTTCCACCACTTGGAGGTGAGAATCCTGAGGGGAAGAACTTCTTGCACCAGGCTGCAGGAGCCACACCAGTTGCATCCAGAACCCCCCCATCTGGCCGCGAACGATCCAAGATGTTTTCCTGGAACGACTCCTGGATCCGCCATTCCGATTCCAAGCGCGGCCCGACCCGACTCCGCCCACGGACCCGACCACTCTCGGGCCGTCGGCGACGTGGCACGTGCGGCAGGAGGCGGCACCTTCTCGACTTCCGTCTCCTCTTCCCTTCGACCTGGGCACATGCGAAAGCCGACCGGGGCTTGAGGAATTTCAGGTACAGTAAGTAACAGCGAGTCCGGTGGCGGAGGATTTGTGATGATTTGTGTTGTTTTCGCCACCGGGTGATGGGTCGAACCCACAAGTTTTGCTTCATTTGTCCTTTCATCAATGGATAGTGACATGGGAGTGCACCATGCGCTATCCAAGTCAGAGTCGCAATGGTTACAGCTACAGTGAGCTCGCTTTACTCCTTGCACAGTCTCCAGGCTTGCATGGTTTGGTGGAGAACGTTGAAGAGTTGTTCAGGCAGCACCCAGGCAAACATGGTGGTTGTCCAATATTCTTGTTTATAGAAACGGCCATTCTTCGCGAAAAAAACATTAACATTCGCGAAACTTTCGCGAACCCTGTGTTTTTCTTTCGCGGGGGTTCACCATGTCATGAAACCATTTAACCTGGTAGGGACTCGATTTCTAAATTACAGTTTGTGGGGTTGCTATGGGCTACGGGGTTCCTCTGGAGCCGATTCATTCGCCGAAACCTTCGCCAGACTTTCGCGAAACTTTCGCGAAATAATCCCTGTGCTTTGGAGGTGTTTACAGCATACATAACATAGGGTGGACTACATGAAACAGGAAGGAAGCTTCACACGGATTCCAAAGTTGAAGCTGCTGACGGTCAGAAAAGGATGTGGTTATGCATGGGGCAAGCCTGAAGGCTCGCCAAAGAACATACAATAAAAATTCATACTTTCGCGAATCTTTCGCGAAAAAAACATTAACATTCGCGAACTCGAAAAAAAACTTTCGCGAGACCCACGATCATGTCATCCAAGGCTCTTGACATTAAGAACCCTTACAAGGACCTTTTGGATAACTCCCACATATTCCCTACATGTTGGGACCTGAGGTTGAGAACGGGGATAGAGAGAGAGAGAGAGCGCCGGGGGGGGTGGGGAAAAAAGAAACACATTCCATATTCCCATTCACCATGAGGGTACCCAACTCGGGAACAGGATCTCAGGTGCCGACCACCGTATAGTGCTGCAAGAGTTTCCTGAGATCAATCGTGAATCGAGGCCGGTGGGGTGTCGTTGTCAGAGCGAAAACGGCTTGAAATGACTATCAGACTAAACATGGAGGTTCAAGGTTCATCGAACCCAAATCTTTGTTCAGTTAGCCTAGACACTCATCGGAATGGCATAGATACCTACATTGGCGTGGTTTCAGGGATCAATGTATGCAACTATGCCATACACGGAGTGTCTAGGTAGTATTTGTCTGTTTGTCTGATTCCAATATGAAAGCCCATTGTATGAACCAATCCCCCATATGGGGATGGCATGCAAATCACCCTTCATGCCTTCTGAAGTCGGTAGGGGGGCCAAAACACATAGGCAGCTGCACCTCAAGGGGCAACAACAGAACCCACAGTCACCAAGAGTCCCTACCCACGACCCAGTGTCCCTCGGTCGACCCGCTTCTACGAAGGAAGATGTTCCATGTCGGAAGGAGTGATCCAAAGAACAAATCTTCCAGGACTCACATGGAGTTGAGTTGGGTGGTGTGGCTCGTCCCTTCTTTCGGGGAAGAATGGATGTGATGTGAAAGAAAAGCGCCCCGATTCGCCGATGGCACCGACTTCCGTCTCCGACTTCCTCCATGGATGGCTGGTCTTCATGACACCTCCTGGTCTTCATCAAACCAATGTGAGGCTTTCGAGGGGTCCAATGGACGAACCGACTCTTGGAACACCCCCGACTTCCCAAAGTAGTGGTTTCTATGGGGATTGGCCTAACAGACGTCAGCATACTTGAGCCAGTTCTGACAGGCAAGAATTCAGAATTTGAATTGGATCCATGCCATGCAATGAGCACCAGCAGTGGATGATCATCTTTGGGGACCTACAAAAAAAGATCGTGCCAAAGAGCAACAACTCAACAAATATCAACAAATAGTTACATCCAAGCTTTCACCCGAAAACATCCTACCTGAAAAGACATGAACCAGCTTAAGCGGTGGCGCGTCCGAGATCGCTCGTGCAAGCTTGCCAAGCTTGCGCGTGGCTTCCACCCTTGCGTCGCTGCCCAGCGGCACCAAGGCTGTTCCTTCTTCTTTGGCTTTCCATTTGAGAACATGTGCCCCAGAGGAGCCTCACTGGGAACATCCCGGCGCATGTCAGACAGAAGACATTGAACGATGGGAAGCATGGGCATCGGACCGGTAAAGAGTGAACATGCACATCGAGCGACCGACTGAGAATCGTGATCTGGTGAGATCGTTCTGGTCACCTGTCAGGGGTCCCACTCTTTTGTTGAGCATCGATCCATCGGATGGTAGGTCCGGGCTGGTCCGTAGGTCTGACCCTTTCGGGTGAGGTCGGTGAGATGGAAAGACATATAGATGTCCATGCAGTTAACCTCTACCCGCTCTCAGACTCTCAGATCATCAAGGGGGATGGACTCTAGTTGGTCTTCGAAGCAAGATCGACTGTCATGATCTTATTGTTTGATAGTGAATAGTGTAGGTTCAAGAAGAAACACACCCCTCACAACTACTGATTAAATCTTCACACCATCCAGTGCAGCAATCTCAATGAGAGAAACAACACAACAAGAATCAACTCAGATACAATAACAAGACATGAATTCAATTGATCTATAATGAAGCAGAACAAGAAAATAAGAACTCGACTCAATGTTCACCATCCCAAGAGATTCCCTCTTCGAGCGCGTTCGGTCACCACCTCTTCCATCCCTTCCACTTCGCCTGAAGAGACATCCTCCACGGAGACCTTGAGAAGAGCCGAGTCTAGAGGCGAATGGAGTCGCGAGCGTGGCAGCCGGCCGTGGAAAAACCGGATCCCATCCAAAGGTAGGTCATCCATGTTCTCTATCAAGACCCTAGAAGTCCAGTTCGACTATTTTGGACACCACCCAAGTAAAGAAAACTCATTTTCGGGTCATCCAAAGACCATTAATTGGTTAAAATGGTCATGGAGTGACTTCCAGGTCTAGTCTATATCTAAACTGTTTCAGTCCCCTTTCGGCCTGGGGACCTCGACGTGTCGTTCCGGGGTCGTGAGGACCGAACCTCGAAAGCCAGTTTCGGCAAGCTGGGAGCTTCGTTGTCTCCATTTCAGTCGCTGCATGTATTATGGGCAGCGATCTCGTTTTTTGCAGGTCTCCTCATTTTTGTCTGGCTGCTCTTACAAAGTCTTCTTCTTCACATTTTTTAGGGCTGAGTTGTTAAAGAGGTATAAAACTACCTGAGTTTCCCCTCAAAAACTCATCAAAGCCCATCCAAGCTCGGCCGCTCAGCCGCGGTGCCAAATCCTCAAAGACCTTCTCCAAGAGCACCACCTTCTGAGGCTCTGCTGGCGCTTCTTCCACCTCAAGACTGCAAAAATAAACAAAAAAAACAGTAACTCCGAGAACAAGAAAGACTTTCAACAGCGAGAACTGCAGGACTTTAAACCTCGGAAGTGGCACCAACGGACTGCCCCGTCAACTGGTCGCAGGTCAACTAGAACGTCGGCTCAGGCGTGACCGGCGTGACCGGCCCGAAGGTTTCGGAGAGTCTGGATGGAGTGCCGCTGTGACGAGTACAAGAGGAGTGCCCACCTTGGAGAAGGTTCGACAGCTGTGGAAAAAAAAAAAAAACGCATCATCTCGAGGCCTTTTCTCGAGTAGGTCCAGTTTGACTGTTCCTTTGAACAAGACGTACTATCATCACAGGTGGCACATGGTGGAACTCGCTCATTGGATCTCAACGCCCAGCATTCTCTCCACCCCTTATCACCTCCATCACCTCCACCTTCTCAGACCTCCGTTCTTCATCCTCCGTTCTCGGCGTCTTCGACTCGGCCGAGATGCACGTGCTTTGGCCTTCTCGGCGGTTTCGACCTTGCCTGGGTCCCGTCGGAAGCCGCCGGTCGGAACCCGCTTGGGTGTCACGTGCGAGTGACGGCAGGGGTTTTCCGGCACATGGATGAGGTGCGAAGCTAACTCACAGATGAAGGAACTGAATGCAACTGAAGGTTCCTATAGTATTATCAATAATTGTCATTATGTAATATTTATAAGTGGTACATGGTCTTCTGCAGAAGTTCGAATAAGGATGAATAAGGCAACTTGAATAGTAAATCCTGGCCAACAGGTACTGGGTGACAGGTCCACTCATAGAACAGATCCAACAAACATTCTTTTTGGAGTGTCCAGGTGCTACTGGGGCAACCATTGGATCATTGGAAGCATCCTACACTTCAAGATATTAAGGACCGTTGGAGAGCCCTCAATGGAATATAATCACATATATCATTACACAGAGCAGCACAGTCGGCTTAGCAGTTTGTTGACTTGAAGCACCTCATGTCAGAGAAAGATCCTAAAATCTCTAGGATCCTAGATGATGGATCTGACATTCTGAGGAATAATGCATTGGCATTCCTGCATAAAATTAAAACCGGCCAGCGTTCGCAAAGAGCAACAGAACTCTCAGGTCATTGTCCGCCACGCTGAGCATCATTTGCTATTAAGCCAGACATCCAACGCGTACATCTGTGATAGTGCCTCATGCATACACTCATTCGCCGCTAATCTGTTAACCACTCAAAGACCAACCGTCACTCTGCACCAATTGCAGGAGCCTCGTTGATCGTGAAGTACCGACGCGTCGCTGTGTCGCTCCGTGATGCTCCGTGCGTATGCCCCACTGATCGAGCGACCGACTGATCGGTCGATGACGGCGGAGAGCCGCTGAGGAGCTGAATGCCTCCTTGTGGTGTGAAGCAGCTCCTTGTTATGCCGGGTTAAGAATAGCTCTGAGGCCGTCTGAGTGTGTGCGGAGCAGTAGTAAAAGCGGAAAGACTCAAAGGAGACTCCGGTGGTTCCTGTCGGGCATGCATGACAGTGGCAAATCCGAATGTGCCCTCTGTAGTGCCAGGTTTTCTCAGCACCAGTCACGAGTGATGAGCACAATCACATGGTATTTGCCGCCGGCAGCCACACCCGGGAAGAGACCCACATGGAACTGGGCTTGGCATGGTCCGTCTTGGAAGACGATTTTCCTCTACACCTCAGTGGTTTTCATGTTTGTTAATCTTCCAGGGCGTAGTAATGCCACCATCTATCGAGACATGATCAGTCCCTCAGCACTGAAACACGATCCGAACGGAAGAACCGCTGCCTGACAGGGCAATGAGTATGACTACAATCGGGGCTGGAAGGTGAAAATTAGGAGGATTGATGATCTCATGTGATCTCGGTGGTTGTCTAATTTTAACATGATCTTGAGATGATATCACAAGGCGGTGGTTGTACCTACGGATGACGCATGATGATGCTATTGTCGTACTTGTGACAGGTATGAAAGAGTCAGAGTCGTTGGGTGGGGAAACAGAACATCGCTGGTGAATGCTGGCGATCTGAACAAGTCCGGTAGAAGCATCACTGAGAAAGATGTGAGTGCAGTACAATCTGTGGAGAAGCACTGGAGTCTGCTGCCCCGTCTCGTCTTGGAAACAAACATGTGGGGATCACTTAGTGAGCAGCCTCAAACACTGTATACCCACAAAAGAACGTGCGAACCCAATCAACGGAACACCAAGTTCCACTGTGAACCCTCTTCCTATTCCCCAAAAAAGATGTCCCCAACGCGAAGACTTCTCTTCAAACTAGGCAAATCCTCAAGGAAAAAGGAACACAAAAAAGTTGTGCAAATCAATGCAACATCCTCAGAAACACAAACAAGAACGCCATCAAAGCTGCAGTGTGGAC
>CAXIQD010000315.1:0-17000 GCA_964030785.1 Siderastrea siderea | reverse complement strand
ATCAATCCTGAACTCCTTCTTCGATCGTGAGGGAGACTGTAATAGTCAGTGAAGTATCACAAATGTAAAATTACTTGACAGGCCTCGTTACATTTTCCCGCCCTTTTTTCACATACGTCGTATAATAGTCACGATTTATTGGTGCGGTTACCAAGCTGAACATGAGAAACAATCCGCCATATTGTCATTTTTAACAACAGCCTGAAGAAGATCAGTGAAACTGATCGAAACGTCGATTTTAAATATTCTTAACCTCGGAAAAGATCCCGGAAAACAGTGAAAATTTTAATTCTTAAGATGAGAGGTGAAAGTTTCAGAAATAGGATTAACACCATAGAGTTCACACCTTAGCTCAGTTTTTCACCAAGCCTCAATGTGTCCACGGCAATGCAAAAAATTGTGACAAAACTGCGCAAGTGACTTTTGCCTTAAAATTTGCCATTACTTATGGAAGTCACCCCTCCCCTATGTGTAGCCGTACACTCCTCACTTCTCCCATTTTCTTCTCCAGAAGGGGCGGGGGGACGGGAAGTGACTGCTACGCGTGCGGGGTATAAATATTCCTCCTGAATCTTCTTGAGAGAACTCAATGAAACACCAGCGCTGCAAGAGCTAGTGAGAGGAAAGTGTTTTTTCTAGAACGAGCCAAGGACACAATCAGTCTGCAAGTCTTTCTACAAATTTTATCTTTCAAGGAAAAAAATGAAATTCAAAGTAGTTAGGAACCTTTGGCATCAAAAGAACTTTCATACAAAACAATGTTTATTATTATTAGTAGTAAATGTATTGCTGAAAGACAAAAATAGTTTCTTATAATTTTATACTTTTTCCGCTCAGAAACTTTCAAGTAATTTACACAATTTCAAATATTTAACTATCCAGCATTAAAACTAGTTTTACATTATATTACATTTACAAATTTGTTAGAAAGTTTTACAGTAACTCGGTTTGATATGCAATTTAACTGTAACTGCAAATTTACTATATAACTAAATATTGATTTTAATCAAAATAAAATTTATATACAAAAAATACCATCCATATGCAATCACGCATCACTGGAAAAAAAATAATTTACTGCCTTCGACGAAGAAGAACGCATCCCTGTGCAACAAGTGGAAATGGCCGGACATTGGTGCATATTAAAGGGGGAAGGGTTCACGGTTTAGAGCATGCTCATGAATTTAAATGCTGTTTTATCGCCCGTGCACGCTGTAGCGAGTACGCAAGCAATATTATTTCATAACATTGTTAAAGAACCAATCAGAAGCGAGTAGATTGTTCGGGTGTGAAATTTTCTTGCCAATGTTTCGCGTTGAATGATTTCTCAGCTATCTGCACACGCCCCTGGCAGCCACTTGACCAAAGCGTGTGCAAATAGAGGTAAATTCATCAACCGTGGAATAAAACCTTCGGGTCAACAATAAATTCAAAGTTGGCAGTGTTGGTGTAATCCACTCATATTTCCTGCGAATTTAGTCCTCCGCCGTTCTACTTGGGCTTACTATAGTATGCGATCGCTGAGATACATGTGAGTGGTTTTATTAACCGATATAATTACTAATAAATCGGAAAAAAGAAATTTGCTAAATGCTCATGCACCGAGCCGTGAACCCGTCCCTTTAATGACCTACAAAGGCGAGTTATTCAAGCGTGAGCGCTCTAAACCTGAGCCCCAGTTAGAGAGAAAAGGGTCCAATTTGGTGAAGTAGGCTGACTAAAATTGGCATTTTGCAGTAGTTAGATGTGGGTTTTCAACTATCAAAGAGCTGATTTTGGTAGAAGAATGACAAATGTACAACTTTATCGGAGAATTTTGCCTCCCCTGCGGCACGTTTTTCAGGGGCTGCACGTGGCCGAGAAACTGGTATGTACTAATCATGAGAACCTCGTTTTCGTTTTTGTCTCCTTTTCACTGAAGTATACTCCAGCAAGAAAACTTATTAAGAAAAAGAAAATGCCGTCTTTAATGGCGTCTTCCCGGGCGTCTTGAGCTACAGTCTAATGGCCGGGATCCATAAACTTCTTCACTGGCATGCAAAGGGGTAGGAAATTGATCATTGTTTTAATAACGGACGACAGGATAACTGAAGGCTGGAAAACACTTGACGAGAGAATCATTCGATTTATTCCCCGTTCAATCCTGCGCTTGATGCTTAGTCCCATGGTTTATGTTTGCTTGCTGTTTCCTCGCTTCAAAGCCTTTGCTCAAGTTCATGCCATTCTACGTTCTCTTCCTCAGTGAAATGCCGGTTTAATGTGTTTTACAATCGTCGGACTTGATCGCGATTCTAACATAGTTGTAGTCCAGAAAAGAAAATATTCAAACAAGGGCGCTTTTTTCAGTATGCAAAAGAACAATGAGTAAAAAGGCGTACAAGTCAGCCTAATAAAGTTTAGTATTGTCTTAGCAAAGTCCGAAGGCAGGAGGTTCATGCACTGCATGTACTTCCCCTACATCACTCCCCGACACGCGCGCATTTTGAATACATTCTTGAACCCATGGGGGGGATACTCAATAAGGTTTTTCACGGGGAGGTTCCGTCTGGAGGCTCAAACCCTTAGCCTTTAATATACTAATTTTTACCAAAATGACACCACTTTCATATACCCAGGGCAAAATTGTGCCCCTTTCCTACACCTCAAGGATAAGCCAGAACAGTAGAGTTTTCTTTGATCGCCCCATTTTTCCCGGACTTTCAGTCCTTCTGGCTCAGTTGCTCAGTGTTTTGCATTGTTATTTCTGCCTAAATGTGGCCCTTTTTTATACACTTAGCTTTAGACACAATCTCTTTTGCTGTGCAGCGGGTTTTGTGACCCTTTAGCTTTCATAGACTAAAATGACGATTTTCACTACCCTTTAGTATACTGAGAGTTTAAAAAAGGCACCCCTTTCGGGTGGAGCCTCCCCGCCCATATAACCTACTATATGGAGTACCCCCCTCCCCCCGGGTACTTGAATCTGTCATTACTGCTAGTTGTTACGCCATACATGGGATATATAGATGGAAAAATGAGCTAACAAAAGTGATAGCCAAACTAAACTGTCTTTAGTATAAACCTCTTTGTTGACACAGAAAAATACACGTTTACAAGCTCACTAAGGTGCAAACTGATCATACTGTGAATTTCACAATAAAAAATAATATCTAACAACCAACTACAAATAACAAGAAATGTGTAAAAACAAAAGCAAGGGAGAATACGTCATTGCTTTTAACTATCTATGTATCTAGAAAGTATAAAATAACTAAATCTGCATAAAAAATAAATACTGTACAATTTTGACATCTGTGCATGTCTATTGCTTACCCAGTTTGCAAAATTCTCTTTGATCTTTCTTGAAAATTTAATCTCTTTTTTCTACAAAGATCAAAGAGAATATCCGCTAGTGTTGGTAATGTTATCTATCATAGACATTCATACAAACTTCATACATGACTGCGACATCATCTTTTGGTTGATATCCATTAAAATAAGCGAGTACATCTCAGCTTTCTCGCGTGAGATATATGGCATGACGTCCACAGGTTCCCTGTTGTCTGAGCCGCTTGATGTTTGATCCTCTCCATCCTCCTTTTTTTGTACTGGTTTGTTTGGAGATAGAAGAGACTGTGGCTTAGGTTTGTTTTTGGAGCCTTTTGGTCGTCCTCGCTTTCGTTTGATTGGCATACCATCTTCATCCAGTTGAACTGGCTGAAAGGATGAAACCAAAGTGGAAGCTGACAAATTATGACAATGTGCAAAGTAGGCATGTAATTGATAAACTATTACCATAATTATCCACAACGACATCATCATGTGTGCACTGAGCAAGGGAAGCCTTCATGACATGCACTGAAAGGATAGAAAACCAGGGGGTACCTGCGTCAAAATTTGACAAAGATCAATCCCCCAAAATACCTTGCCTTGCAAAGCATGATCACTGGAAAGTGAGAATCTTTCTTTCCCTTGATCCTGCTTTGCACTCAGTCTCTACCAACCATTTCTGCCCCTGCTACACAGGCTACATGGAAGGAGTGTACATTCATGGGTAATTCTTAGACTTGTTGGAACTAACTGAGTCTCACTAAAAAAGGGCTGAGCTCTTTGATCATGTTGGAGTTATCTTCTGGTGAAACCAAGTAAATAATCTTAAGTCCAAGAAACTAACACCAGGCCAGGAAGTGATCAGGAATTGAGCACTGGACCTAAACGCTCTTAACCCTTCTACTCCCAAGAGTGCCTAAGATCAGAATTCAAGACAAAATTAATCTCAAATTTCATTTTGTCAAATACTTAAATGTAAATAGTACCATGTGAAAGTACTGCTGATGAGGTTTCATTTGAATGGTCTCACCATAGGACTTCGTCCAAAGACTCAAACGTTCGAACCACATTACGTCTCCATAATCGACTCTGGGTATGAAAGGGTTAAGCTTCTGGCATCATTTTAATGTTAGTTTCAGGATGCAATTTATTGAAAATGCAAATTATAAATCAAACATACCTGAGGTTGAGGAGGGGCAGTTTCTCCAGAATCTGCAGTTTTAACTTTGTTCTTTGATCCTTTGGGTCGGCCACGCTTTTTAGGAAGAACAACGCCATCTACAGAATGAGGAACCTACGAAAATAGTAATGGTAGTGGTATAGTATAGGTATAGTGGTTAACACACTGGACCTTCTAACGGATTTTTGGTCAGAAGATCTATCAGAGGGTTGGTACATGCAGATCAAGGTATCCCCATCATGTCATGCTGTTCCCTGTGACCCCACATTGTCCCACTCCACCCAGGTGTGCGTTAAACAGATACTAGTGAACCAGAAGCAACTCCTAAACCAAAGTATAGAGAGGTAACCCTGTGTTCAACTAGCATCCCATACACAGGGGAAGGGGAAGAGGTTAGCAATGCTACTAGTCACAAGGCATACACGTATTTACTACAAACTCCAGCTGATGTAACACACAATTGAAGGGCTGAGAGCTTAACTGTCTTGTATCATTTTAGGCTGTTTTATTTTTTGTTCCAAACTGCTTCAATTTTTGCATGGGACTTTCAGTTCACTCAAAGAACACTGCCTAAAGTTTTTTCCTTTCATTTGTGCATAGCAACACATGATGGATGTGCAGCCATCTGGTGTTTACTTTCCACTCACTCCGCTTGGCACAAATGAGAGGAAAAAATCTTTGAGCAATGTTCTTTTCTGTGAATGAACTGAAGGCCCCATGCAAAAATTGAAGCAGTTTGGAGCAAAAGCACAAAACAGCCTAGTAAATTTCGACATAAAATGGTTACACTCTCAGCCCTTAAAGTGTAAGTCTCATTAAGGCTACCTTTTTACTCCCTCTTACGTGGGACAGTAGCTATTGCAAAACAACCCGAACATTCTGTTACTTTTTTTTGTGATTTGTTTATTCTTTTTTGCAACAACACATTACAGTACTTAGAATACATTACTTACAGTAACTTAACTTACAATACATGTTACAGTACTTGCAATACTTTACTTACCGTAACTTAGTTACA
This sequence comes from Siderastrea siderea, assembly GCA_964030785.1. Taxonomy (NCBI): domain Eukaryota; kingdom Metazoa; phylum Cnidaria; class Anthozoa; order Scleractinia; family Rhizangiidae; genus Siderastrea; species Siderastrea siderea. Next base: position 11,493 of record CAXIQD010000315.1, on the reverse strand, counting down.
CTACACTGTCACATTTTGTTACTAGGTTTTCTTCATGGCATCTTAAGTCAAGTTGCACAAAACACTTGCACAGTGTTTCAACATGCTTGTAATGGCAAAAAACACTGCAATACAGGCATGCACTGGTAGCTGTAGTGGCTGCAGAAAGCACAGTCATCGAGTTTAATTTTTACAATGTTTGCAGCAACTTTTTTGTATTGTCTCTCATACTCCCTCTTTGGCAACTCAAGTGTATGTCACTCTACCCCAGTCCTTTTCAATCAACCCTACCAGGTAAGTCACCAAAATCACTGCATAGTATAACACCCCCTTATTGACAAGCTATCCCTGGTAGACATTTTGCACTGCAGGATCTTAATAAGATCCTAATAGGATCCTAACAGGATCTTGTAGGAACCTAACCCAGGATCCATATATGATCCTACATAAGATCCTGTAGGATCTTGTTTAGAATCTAATAGCCGGGATCCTGTAGGATCCTGTTTAAGATCCTGTAGGATCCTAGACAATCCTGAGCAGGACCCTGGAAGACTTTACTGGATCCTGAGTAGGAACCTATAAAACATGGTTAGGATTATTGCCATTTAGGATCCTGCATAGGATCCTGACGTGTGAACTTACAGGATCCTGTAGGATCTCATAGGATCCTGGAAAATCCTGTAGGGTCCTTTATAGGATTTCTACCAGGGATCACAGGCATTGATGGTTCTGGTACTAAAGTATGGGCATTCCATTTTATTGTTTAAGTTTGTTTGTTAATTTTGTTTTTTTCCAGGAGCAACTCATTTTGCTTTTAACAGCCACTCACACTGATTTTGCAGTTTTTGCTACATCAGAGAGCACACCAATCAACCAGATGTCCTGTTTACTTAGGTAAGGGAACAAGCAAGGCAACGAAACATGGAAACATGGAAACAACAACATCAACCTGAAGCTGGGGGATTACATGTATGTCTTCAAGTCACAGAAGGACAAGAGGCAGATTTGGTTGTAGTACAACTGGAAGGCTGAAAAGTCCCATGTGTAAAGAGCTCTTATCATGCAAATGCAGTGCAACAGATTGAGCTATTGCTAGACAAAAAGTGGATAATATTGCAATAGAAGTTTAGTAACTACCTGAGGGGCTTGCCCTGGTTGCCCTTCCTTTTGTTTTTCTCCATTTTGCTGAGACACAGGAATCTGTTCTTTTTTAACCCAAACATGGTTTTCAGGGACCAGTGAAAACTCATAGTCAAAGTCTGGGTTTTCTTTCTTGGGCCGCTCAGGACGAAGTCTCTTGTCACGTTCTGATCCACCCTCACCTGCAAACAATTTATGCAAAGTCCAAGACTCAGAACAAGATTTTCTACACATTTAATCCATTAACATTAATATTACAGTAACTGTACTTACAACACCATAAAAATCTTGGTTAACAAGTCCCCTTGTTTATAGGCCTCTAGCTAAGAATTTAACTAAACATCCTTCCAGTTATATGACTGAGAAATCAGAGATTTGTGAATCAGTGTACATTTAAATTAAGTGCTGAAGAGAAAACCCATTAATTTCGTACTAAGCATTTCCCTAATAGGGAAACGTGGTCCACCTGAGATAGAGCTGAGAAAAATTCTATGACGTCAATACAGTGGGATTAGAACCCCACAACCCCACATTTTGATCACCAAATTACTAGACCAACTGAGCTTTGAGGCCAGATGGAAGCAAGTCACAGGTAATTTTATAGATGGTACATATAATTTGCAGCAATAAAGAAACGAAGGGTACAATTTTTAGTCAATCAGGTTACCCTGTACATCAAAATAAAGCAACTAATAAAAACAGATACAGCACACTACCTTGCTCTTTCTTAACCTGTGCTTCATGCAGTTTTCGACTGATAAACACATGGCCACAGGGACATGACTTACATGCCACAGGGAGCTGAATAAAAGAAAACAAGTCAAACATAATAAGCTCCACAGACCAAGATGTTCATGGCATATAACAATGGTGTAAAAAAAATTATATAAACCAATGTTATGAACTACATGTATATTAAAGTTTACAGTAATTTATTATTATTAAACTGATCATTAACCAGGGTTAAAACTTGGCAGTCGCACGGTTGCCCATGGCGATTAAAAAGCGTCCAGGGCCACTAAAAGTTGAGGTTTGGTCGCCCGAAGGGCGACTACGATTTGAGAGGTACGCAGAAAAAAAAACAATAACAATAAAAGAAAATGTTTTTCCTTGGAGTACTTTTCTTTTCTTTCCTTTATTTCCTCAACTCTAAGTTCATCAAATTGTTGTAAAAGTATCGTTCTAAAGTGCAAAATTCAAACCGTCCATGATCGAGTTTTTAGATCACTCTGATATGTAGACGCCATTTTGATTTTATTGACACGAGATGCGGTACGTTTTCAAACATGAATATCGGCATAATCAGTCAACACTGCTCGATATAATAGACTTAATTTTCACCTGAATTTAAAAGCATTCAAAAGAAACTGGCAATCGTGCACATGCAGTTTATAGACGTTGAGAAGGTCGTTTTGTCCGTATTACACGTAGGAAAAAAATGGTCCAGTTTTTCTTTGGGATTTTATGGACCAAGTCAGAACCTATAGATGAAGAAAAGGGCAAGGAAGAACAAGACGAATGATTCCCAACACGGACCGAACAATGTTTTTATTATTATAACAATGTAACCCATTTCTCAACAGTACACTGGCGAATGTGAGCTTTCAAGACAAAGTTACGATCAAGCAAAATTTCTTTTGGCGTGTCAGTCGAACACCCTACGAGAAAACACAGGCTGAAACATCTGTGAGGCGTTTATTCAAGTAAAAATGGTTCAAAATTTTGTTGTGTTAGTAGAGGAAATTTGTGGGCCACTTTATTTTGGCCTGGGCCACTAAGAATTCCGGGATACTGGCCCAAGTGGCGACCAAGCACTGAAGTTAATTTTTAGCCCTGATTAACATGTGCTCTCATGGTTGGTTCCTTACTGATTTTGCATGTGAACATGGGCGAGATGTCATGCTAAATTTTATTTCTTTACCTTATAGTTTATAAACAAAATTATAGAAAATGGCCACTTTGTGGTCACACCAAGCCTTATGCAAACACTTGAGGAAGCTTGGGAGAATCTTAAAGTACTTACATATGTTTAAACCTTTGCCATTAGGCTTGGAGTCACATTAAATTTTAGATTTTATTTCAAACTGTTTTATGCTCCAGCATCCAGCTCTGTTACAGCATACGTACCATTTTCCATTTCTTAAGTAAGTGTAACCCTGGTTTTGGTCATGAATAAACCCAATACTTTCATTAAAATTAATATTCCTATTTAGTAGATCAAGAGGACTTCATAAGGTAAAAGAAAATAAAAAAATCTGACGCTTGCAGAAATGTCTATGACCTAACTTAGTACAAACTAACACAAAATAATTTAGGAACCCACAAGAAATAGTTCAAGGTCTCGCAAAGTTTAATCACTTAAAAATATTACACTTGAGCTTAAATTTTGAAATTTTAAGAGTGATGCTATGATTTTTAAACTCTTTGAGCTTATCGAAAACTTTTTAAAACGTAAGAGGAAAAAAATCCCTGGCAGCTAAGAAAGAAGAACGATTTCGATGAGCTTGTAATAAATAAAATGCTGCGATGTCAATTTTATTTTTGAATTTTTTAATAACCCTGCAGTATCAACATCATGGTTGAATTTACGTACAACATACTTATTTCTTCTCCACATTTATACGTGAAACTATACAAACTAAAATCCTCAATTAGAAGTAAACTAAATATCCACCATCCTAAAAACTAAATGTTCATTGAATCAAAGCGCTTACAATATGTCAGGAACGCGTTTATCGAAACAAAAAATTGACATAAAAAATGTTAAATTAATTTTTCTCACACAGCGTGCGCGCGTTCATAGTGCTTCTGTCATTTAGAATACGATTATTTACCACTTACCGTCTGATCACAGTTCGGGCATCGCTTAACCACCATATCAAAATGTTGTGTTAAATAAAGAGAGAAAAGCGTTGCGCGAACGTAAAAAAAAAAAAGAAAAATACTTATAAAAACAAAATATCGTGGCTGGAACAAACAGCGTCGTGTATCAGAATGTAATTCGTGGCCAAGAGAGCCTGGGGACAAGTTTGGAACCGAGACTTCCGGCGCGTTGTCGGGATCGTGCGTCATGAACAAGAAATGAGTAAGGGAGTAACAAAATCTAGCGAAACTGTGGTGCTGCTTCGGTGGGGAAGTAAAACACAAAAATTTTGATTTATCAACTGAGTTGATAAGGTAAATTGGTAACCGCAAAGAAATTTTACGGTCATTGTTGCTCTAGCTGATTTTGTAACTTGTAACATCGATGTAGCTTGTAACTGGTATTTTGTCAGGGGGGGGGGGGGTGCGTACTCCGTTATCTGGCCTTAACGGGGACGTGCGGCCCGATAAAGTATGGTTTTCAGAGGATTTAGGTATCGATTTCATCAATTTTTAACCGGCGACGTCGTAACGTCACTCGGTTAATGTAGAAGTCGCCCCGTGTAAGGGAATCCGGAATCCGGAATCCAACATTTTTTTGCCTTTGGAATCCGGAATCCTGGGCTTTGGAATCCAGAATCCAACCCGTGGAATCCGGAATCCAACCTCACCCATAACTATGGAATCTCGGTCTGGAATGTACTACACTGTTAGTAGTAATTACGTAACAAATCACCACCTACCCCCTCCCCCCGGCGTCCCCTGACCAAACACTTTTTGGTGATCTGAGTGGTTTTTGATTCCTTACTGGGCACAATTTTAAGATCATTTTTCTGCCAGGTCGTCTTTCTGAACTTTTCCGACGTTGGCCCGTACTGTCTCCTAAACGGTCAACACCGTCCACACAGGGTCTGGAAGGGGGGTCCTGATCCCGTATTCTCACTCCTAATTTCTGAAAAAGCTCATAAATATAAGATGTAAATTGGCCCTTTCGATTGATATTTTGCACTCGCCTGGTTGATTCGCTTTTGCCTCTAGAACGTTTATTTGGGTCGTGACGATTTCCCGAATTCCCGACAGACAGGCAAAAATCCCGCATCCCGTGCACAAATTTTAGCAAATCGCGCTTCCCGGGTAGCAGTCAAATCCCGAATCCCGTCAAGATCTTTTGCGTTTTCCCGAATCCTGCACAGTATTTTGGTCAAATCCTGGATCCCGAGAATACCCTTCTAGACCCTGTTTACAGTTGTTTTCGTTCTTGCGGGGTTTCAGATCGAGCTACATGTAGTGGTATCCAACGTTTACCGTTTTATTCTGCTGTTTTATAACGTCTCAGACGTTAATGTCGTCTGGTATAAAAACGGGACGTATTAAAGTAGACGGACAAGTAGAAAAAAACCAAGATTTTCTAAGAAAAGGACTGGGTTCTATTCTCGGAAAACACTAGACGCGACTAAACTCAGCGGTAGATCAAATAAAGTGTGCCAAACAACAAATCCATCTGCATGTAAACATGGCAGAGACTTTGCTTAACTGCTTCGCAGCCTCCGAAGGCTTGTTTCTCGACGTCCTCGAAAAATAAAAGACATGGAAACGCAAATGTTTTTTAGAAAGGCTAAATCAGTCAGGGAAACGGTTATTGGAAGAAGCACTCGGCTTGTGCGTCGTGGCCAACAAGAGAGAAAGGAACGAAAGAAGTGGAGATGAACAGAGGGATTCTTCGTGGTGGAGAAACGGCTAACTAAATTGGAACGATAAAGCGCTTTAGGGCTAAATTCGTCCCAGTTAAGGTCGTCTCGTTTTTATACTAGACAACTTTAACGTCTCAGACGTTAAAGTCGTCTGTTAAGTGCGACGTTCAGTCGCACTTAACAGAAGACGTTAATATTGTCAGACGTTATAGTCGTCTGACTTATATTCCGTTTTTATACTAGACGTTAATGTCGTCTCGAGACGATAATAACGTCTTAGACGATATTAACGTCTCTAGCATAAAAACGGCCATTGAGACATTTTTCGTGTGTCAGATCTGGACATCATGAAATCAAAAATCTTCGAGCAGCATTACTTAGTATTTGGAATCATTTTACTTCGAAACTTGAAACTTCAATTTTTATGAGGTACTGTCTGTGTCACCGCTGGTGGGGGCAAGAGTGTTGCCGCTTAAAGACTGTGATGGGTGGCCTTTGGCTCATAGAGAGCTCATCCGCCCTTTTACTAGCCTCCGATCCTACGCAAACGTTCTTTTGGTTGGACACGCAGCGATCCTCCCCGACAAACGATCGGATGAGAGGTAGGTGGAAACTAAGTGAGAATAAAAACAAGGCCCGTTAGGGACGGACCATTATGGAGGGGGGGGGGGGGCATGGGCCTTCCGAAGTATTTCACAGAAATCTTAGCAATGCACGCTAGAAAGCAGATTGGAATAAAAACTTCTATAGTTAAAGAAGTGCCTTCTTTCCTGGCTTCTGTACAGAGCGAATGTATATTCAAAACGACATTTTAATACATTATTCATTTATTTAATTCAGTTCCCCACGGTGAATCAACACAGTGAGGAGATAATACAGGACTGCGTCCCAATTAACATCAACCCCTTAATTACCCATCTATCCCATGAAAGGTTCACCACACCGGCCGAAGCCCTCTCAGCAGGAGCCCTCGAGAAAGCATCCGCCGACTGGTTGGCTCAATTGGTTAAGTACTAGACTTCGGATCGGTAGGCCTGGGTTCGATTACCGGCCCGACCAACACTCCGGGTCTTAAAATAACTGAGTAGGATGTGCTGCCTTTGTTTCACATCTGCAAATGGTTAAACATTCTAGTCGTGTCGGATAAGGACGAAAAACCGTATGCTCCGTCTCACAGCACTTTCCTGTCTTCACTGATCTGACTCTCAGTGTGAAACGTAAAAGACCTCCTATTCTTCACAGAAAAGAGTCGCCACATCGCAACGAAAATTTTCATGAATACACTTTATTTGATGTCCAGAATGTTGGAAATTGCATTTCTGAACATCTACATTTTAAAAGTTTCTGGGGGAGCATGCCCCCAGCCCCCCTAGATTAAAGGGACTCTCACGACCCCTTTTTCTTACTACTTCTGCCACATAGGAAGCAAGGCGCTTATTGGAAAATTACCGAAATCCCTGTGTCTAACATTTGAAATCACAAGTATTTGTATCTAAACTGTGATTTTGACATTTTTAAATTTCTAGTGAAGGGGCTAAAATTAAAAAAAGTCTTGGAGGTGGCCAGACCGGGTTAAACAAACAAATAGTGGTCGTCAAAAAGTCGTATAATTAAATTAAAAAAGTGATTATCGATTCGGAAATTAAAATAAATTTTGATCTTTTGGAGAGCAAATGAACTTCCTGTTTAGATTGACGACTTCATACTCAAACTGCAAAATACTGTACTTTGAAGAACGAATGAAAACCATAGGCATGGAATCTGGAATCCAACATTCGGAATCCGGAATCCAGGGTGTGGAATCCGGAATCCGCGACTCGCTTGGATTCCTTTACATGGGGCGATAGAAGGCTAAATTTCAACAATGAGGGAACGACTTTGTCTCCACCTGTGAGGCCCGGGGGTACCCTATGGGTTTTGTGGTGGGGGTGTGCCACACAGGAGAGTAAAATAGGTTATAACTTAGAGTACCTCGCACGGAATGTGAAGTGTCTGGATTCGATCTCGATCAACTAGGACCTACTTTATTTTGCATCGAATAACCCGTCGGATCTCCAAGCCAAATGATTCGTTTTTTGAAGGAGCCCATTTTGTTTTCCAAGCAGAGTCAATTCGAATGCGAGATAACTGTTTACTAATATTGGGAGGCAAGCAGCTTTTGAAAGTGCGAGCTGAATTTTAACACTTTCGTACTGTTCGAAGGCAGCGCAAACGAAATTTATTCAGCTGAAAAGTGGAGACGTAAAACAAGTTTACGCGAGAGCTAAAAATAACTTTTTTAACGTGGGAAATTTAGAAATGTAAACAATTATTATGCAAATAGGCACGCTTTGCTTCGCGATTTGCGAAGGAAAAAGACAAAAATTATCATAGCCGACTTAACTTGTCGGCGTGAGTTAAAGCCAAACTCCAGCCTATAGGCAGATAAATACCGTAACAAAATAGAAGGAACAACGGGTGTCTGTAAAACCCGGAACACCCCGGAACATCCCATAATGCCCCGGAATACCCTCAATACAGCCAGGAACACTCTTGAACACCAAAAATAGTGGTCAGCGGTCAGAATGCTCACGTATACTGACCCGAGGATCTTCGAAGATGAACGAAGATTTTCGAAGACTTTTGCGAATCACCCGAAGATTTCCGAAGCTTGTTATCTAGCATCGAATCCAATGACAATAATAACATTCATTTGGTGTGTTTGATTTTGAATATTTCAATTCAATTATTGAATTTGTTGTAACTCATGCGACATTTGCGTTATAACTCTCGACAAACAGATGTGACGTCATGGATATACGTGAAATTCTGGGGTTTGGCATCCCAAATAATAATTCAATTCACCATATAACACGTCACGGTCGCGATAACTTACTCTTAGGCATTGCGTGACTGATTTTGCACGCAAAGTGCGTTTCACGTTCAAGACCACGAAAAAATGTACGACATTATGTATCCACATTTTCTTGAACTTTGCAAAGTTCAAGAAAATGTGGTATGTACTCTCATCGTTGATATTTTCCTTTTTTGTTTATTGAATTTTTCCTCTTTAAGTCTAACTAGATCGGGTTGTGACAGTAAATAAAATACTTGTTCCATTTCTTGCTGTAAGAGTGTAAACTCCTTTTGCTCCTGGATTACATTGTGACATCCCACATTATAAGCCCTCGGATACCTCTACAAACTTACAGTGAGTACTTTTTTGCAGGCGCACGTTTCTCCTACTTGTTTATCTTCCGAGCTACGCTCTTTTGTTAACCAAAAATATACCCAGGCCCAATTGCAAAAACGTTGTCATTTAGATATGAAAAGAGAAAGCTGTGAGATGGGAATTTATTAGACATGGAAACTACGTTCTCGGATTTTAATATTCCCGAAGCACTCTGCAATGCGGTATGATACTTCAAATTAATATAAACTCAGTTGATAAAAGGTGAATTGGCCATCTAAAAGCTCGCATTTTGAGCGTTTTCAAAAGCTCAAAATCTGAACGCTCGTGAAATTTTTTTTTTAAACGCTCAATTAAAATTGCTCTGGGTCAGAGCGAATCCTTGAATGTACTTTGCATGCCTCATCTATTCCTATTTCTCTCTTTTTTTTAATCTTATATGAAACGTTTTGTTTTTTTTAATTAGCTGTACTATTAGCGTAACGAACCGGCGGGCAAACATTTTCCCTGCGCCTGTGGTAACAACACGATGACGATCGTATGACCTCGGAATAATGACCTCATAACATTGCGTGACACTCTATTATTAGGCCTTCTGTCTATGCAAACTTCGCACGAGAAATACAATGCAGAATTAATAATTCAACTGTCCCCTTTTTTGTTTTTCATATCACTAAAAATCGTAAGCTTGTTGATATGAAGGACACGTGTATAATCAGGAGCCCTGGTATAATACATTTTTTCCATTAAATATTGATACATTTTTCATTAAATATTGGTTCTTTCGCTGTTCTCAAAAGCTTCGAAAATATTCCGCAGCATTCTTGAAATGCTCGGAAATCTCAGGGTGATCCGCAAAAGTCTTCTGAAGAATTGGGAATCTTCGGAGGTCTTCGGCTTAGTCAATTCGTGAGCGGTCTGACCGCTGACCACTATTTTGGTGTTCTGGGGGTGTTCCTGTCTGTTTCGAGGGTGTTCCGGGGTATTATGGGATGTTCCAGGGGTGTTCCGGGGTTGTACTGGGGTGTTCCGGGGGTGTTCCGGGAATGTTCCGGGGTGTTCCGGGGGTGTTCCCGGTTTTACCACAGGTAGCCCAAGCTAAGGTTGAGAGCTGCACATAAATTAGACTGTTTTTTCCACGCTATGCATAATAATGACATCGGCAACATTTAAGAGTTTGTATGGAAATGATACAAAACGTCTCAAATTGCCACAAATCAGAAAGAAGTCGAAATAAAAAAGATTTGTCTTATTTCATTGTTTTATTGGTCATTATTGGAGGGCTTCCTGGGCTGGTTTGAAGCTTTTTGGGCGAGAAATTGAGGTTTATATTTTTCATCAGTTACTGAACGTTTAGAATTAATTAAAGGCAGGAAACAGTTTCACACTGCATCTCACTTGAGGTTCGATAAATTCCATCACAATTGACGAATCGCCCTACAACTTCAAAGGTGTATTCTTGGGTCTTGCGCATACCTCTGTTCTTTCTCATGGGTTCCAGATCCTATTTTAAGTCGTCGAAAATCCCTCTTAAATACGAAACTCGCCTTTCCTGGTATGCGTTTTCATTTGAAGTGCACACATGAATCATTGCGAGCCGCGTTTCGACGACAAAATGTCCCTCAGCCGGGGAGAGGCTGAGTGAGATTGTCGACATTAGCAAACACGACACTGCGGAGTCCAGAGAGGTCGGTTTACAGAAATAGAGAAATATTAGAACGGCCGTGAAATTCACTCGCCTCACTTGACTTGGAAAACCATAATTTTGTTTTAGGGACGAACGAAGAACTATCTTTTGCTGCACTCTAATCAATCCATTCGATGATTTTATGCCGAGTATTTGGCGCAAGTGATCCTGCTCACTGCCGGCAAATCAACCTCATTATTTAATTCCCATATATAGGGTTGTCTGCCCTAAAAAAAATATATTGCTGTGACCGTGGAAAATACCCACCACAATTTCCATTCCTTTGAAAACCGGTGCAATTTTTTTTCTAGGTGGAAACTGCATCTCGTCTCTGCTTCTAAATTTCGACAACATTTTTTTGCGGTAAACAGGTAAATGTGACGGAACAAATCACTATGCTAATATATTGTCGCACGAAGACATTAAAGCGTGCTCGTGGCGTCAAGTGAGGCGACTAAATTTCACGGGCGTGCCGATAGTTTTCTATCAGGCCCTCAAACCGACCCTCTGGACTCCGCAGTGTCGCCTTCTGCTTGTGGACAATCTCACTCAGCCTCTCCCCGGCTGAGGGACATTTTGTCGTCGAAACGCGGCTCGCAATGATTCATGTGTGCACTTCAAATGAAAACGCATACCAGGAAAGGCGAGTTTCGTATTTAAGAGGGATTTTCGACGACTTAAAATAGGATCTGGAACCCATGAGAAAGAACAGAGGTATGCGCAAGACCCAAGAATGCACCTTTGAAGTCGTAGGGCGATTCGTTTATTGTGATGGAATTTATCGAACCTCAAGTGAGGTGCAGTGTGAAACTGTTTCCTGCCTTTAATTAATTCTAAACGTTTAGTAACTGATGAAAAATATAAACCTCAACTTCTCGCCCAAAAAGCTTCAAACCAGCCCAGGAAGCCCTCCAATAATGACCAATAAAACAATGAAATAAGACAAATCTTTTTTATTTCGACTT
>CAXIQD010000314.1:0-99000 GCA_964030785.1 Siderastrea siderea | reverse complement strand
AACTACAGCTGCAAACTACCAAGAAGGCCGAAGGAAGGGCGAAAATTTTTTTCGGCTTTAACACGCAAAATTGACACTGGTTTACTTGCACTCGTTGTAGCTCTGTGTTCCAACAGGTCCAAATGCTCAGATAGAAATCGGATGCCATGTAAACGGAGTTGAATCGCTTTTCCAGTTGTTTGAATGTTGTTTTTACCATTCCGTCCGCAACCTCTAAACCGAGAACAACTGCATTTGTGCTTTGCATTAAACAAACTATGATGGTGAATTCTAATGTTCCTCGCTACAGTAATCTTGCTTCTGAGCTGCATAGAAATTACTTCTTCAAGTTCAAATTGGTTCTGTCTTCATTTCGATCAAACACGCACATGATGGCTCCGTTGTGCGAACAGATTACAAACTTGTTCTGTTTCAACTCCAGCAGCTAATATGGTGAAATTGTACAGCCTCAATCCGCTTTGAACGATGATTACAACAATGTTTCGGGAAAAATCAAACATGTACCATATTTCAGAGCCAATAATTAGAAGATTTTTTTCCCAAACTTGTGCCACTTCGTTCACTTTCGAGCAGTTTTCATTGATTCATTCAGCTTTGCAATGAAACGCTGCAACACTTCGCAAGGTTTTGGCGCCTTTTTCGTTCAGTCATGTGATCGATTCTTGCTCCCTTTTTATCCCTTTTCTCATTTTTCTCTTTCTTTTTTTGATTTTTTTAACCAAAATAGTAGTTAAGTTTTTAATAAAACAATTATTCTACTCAGGCTTGCTGGATATCAAATGATTATAACCAACTCGGCGCTACGCGCCTCGTTGGTTATCTATCATTTCATATCCAGCGCGCCCTCGTAGAATAATTGTTAAATATAGCTCCCCTGCCCACTGTACAGACCCTGGAAAGGGCAAACTGCTCTTAACAAAATGAAAAATCACAAAATTTATTTTTTGGCTTATTTTCAAAATCGCGAAATTAAGTACTCGTAAACACGTCTTTCGAATTCTATAGAAATAAAGTACACGTGAAAATTAATGAAAATTAGTGAATATAAAAAGTTTGTATGGAAAAGGAAATTAACAAATAATCCTTAATTCCGCTATATTCTTGGTAAGATCGTTTTAAATGTTTAATGAAAGGTGATATCTTCACACGGACACAAGTAACAAAGTATAACACTCTATAAAACTCTTTCATGCATCATTGTATTTTAACACGCGTAGCATTATTGTGAATTAACGACATTAACAATCAGTCCTTGTTCTTTGAAAAAGCGATGCGTCATTGAGTTTCATTGCTAAATCGTACATTTTTTTTCGTAGCTATGAAAAACAGTAACGAATACTGAGGTAAATAAAACAAACCCACGCGTGTAGCATGGGTTGCATGGATGGCATGCAACAATCAGTCCATGTTCTTTTAGCATTTCCTTCTGGCTCTCATCAAGTGAGTGGTAGGTGCTGAAGTCGATATGTACATGTCCGTCAAAAACAGGGTTTTTTCGCATGATATGCTCAGGGCTGGGATGGTAATAGGTATTGGTAAAGTCTGTGCTGAACACCAACGCCCCTGTGTTGTCGTCCCTGCGTACCTGCCGACGGTCGACGTGCTTGACTACGATGTTGTGTGGTGGCTGACGAAATTTTTCTGCAAAATTGTCACCGCATCCGTAGCACTTCTTCACACTTTTTTTTCTAAACCGGAAACAACTACTATGGCTTAACCGGAAAAAAAACTACACAACTTCATTTATTTCTCTAGAATTCGAAAGACGTGTTTTACGAGCACTAAATTTCGCGGTTTTGAAAACAAACAAACAAAAAATTACTTTTTCACTTCGTTAAGAGTACTGTGCTTTTCCAGGGTCCGCACAGGGAGCATGGGACAGGAAGGAGTTATATTGGGTCAGGAGCCCATCAGCCATCCTGATTGGGTGTTATACCTACGTGTCGCGATATTACCTAATTTTTTTTCTTTTAAGCTTTTTATATATTTTTCTTTAACACTCCGCATTTTCCACACTCCACATTTTCCACACTCCTCATTTTCCACACTTCGCACTCCGCACTTCCACACTTCCGCACTTCCGCACTCCTCCTTTTCCACTTAACCTTAAATCCTGATTTATTTTTAATTAAGTGAATGTATATCAAATATCACCTGCAGCATCGGCGTAGTACAGCGCCGCAAGTGATCCCGAGACCGCAAATGATCCCCGACCGCAAATGATCCCCAAATTGGACCGCAAATGATCCCAGGACCACAAATGATCCCCAACTCAAGCCGCAAATGATCCCGCTAAAAAACGTGGAATGGCGTGGAGTTTCAGTGATCGGAAGTTGAAAATACTGACAAAAAAGGCAAAAACAGAAAAATTTTCTTATTGATCAGTGAAATAAAACATTTTAAAGGCCCTACACTGCAATGGCATAAAAGGGAAAAATAATTATGTTTAAAAATATATTTATATTTATATGCATACACAGATATCACGGATGGACGACCGAGTCCGAGACAGTCGAGAAAGTAACAGGCCTCCAGGGCGCGGCGAGTGACATCCGGCCTTGAAATCAAAGGTCACTAAACCATGTGTGAAGGTCACCAGACCATGTAAGCAGTGTCCTGTTCGCTTGCGATCGCGCTTGTAGAAATGGCTAAACTGATCTCCAATTTAATTACTGTCGCCCTTTTATTGATGTTGTTTGTTGGCGTTAATGCAGGTGGAGGTAACAAAGACCAGAATTTTGAAAATGATAAGAAAACCGAGGTAGAGTTGGATCTTGCAGTGTGCTGACATTTCCTGATTGCTAGCGCCTCATTTGCACACGCACTTTTGGAGAAAAAAAATACCGCACATAAGCGCAAATGGAATTAAACTCCTTGGTAATCGGCAACTGTCGCTTCTGTGCCTTTTGTGAGTGTGGCGGGAATCCGGTGTTTCCTTGGCAGCCCTTACCGGCTTAAGTTACTATTTGAGCTGTCACGCAACCTTTCGAAACGTGCATAACTTGTTGCAATGAGCCGGTTGTACACACCTGAGAAATCAAAAAGTATTCTGTGTTTTAAAAGGGAGTGTTGAAGTGAACCCAACCTGCATGCTAAACCAAACGTTCAAAAACAATTGCACAAGGACTACATTACATCGTAACAAGTTTAGAATTTTTTGCCTCGAAACAGAATGTTCTGTGAGGCTAAAACGTGCTTTGAGGAATAGTAAAGACAAAAGCTCCACTGTTTACATCATTTCCTTGTCCTCGGCAATGTCCTCGCCGTTCCATTGTACAGTACTCCACTTCTTGCTGTCCCAGTAATCTGTTGACAGGCTTGCCATTTCACATTCCTTGACCGATATGTCCGTGTCTCTGTCAATGATGATAGACGCGTACCTTGTTGATTTCAACAGGTCACAAAGATCAGATTGCATGTTTTCACAAATACAAGAAATAAATTCCGCGCATTTGACGTCGTTGTCGTATGTTGGACTGATGTCTACTCCGTTCTTTTTGTGCAGCAAAAGCAGCGGCCGGTACTTTGTAAACGGGAGTTGATCTTTCGCTATCGCATATGCAACACTGAATTAATTTCAAGTGCTCGTTGGACGTCCGCCCTGTCTGGCCAAAACTTCCGGAAGTGCTTCTTGTTGTGTAACTGCTTTGGATCTACCGCTACGACCTACCGGGTCAAAAAACAGTCCCTGCAATAAACATGACTCTTACTCTTCGAGTGCTTAGTAAGTGTCTCGCGTTTAAAATTGTCGCATTCATTGACTAAGGATGAAGATCCTTGCATTGGGAAGGCTTTACAATATGTGCAGCGCATCATTTCTTTTTCTGAATCCCATTCAAGGCACTCGAATTCCTTTAACCATGCTCTCTGAAACTTGTACACTTTTCTTCTTTTTCTCGCTGGCTCGTCTTCTTTTACTTGGACTAAAGTATCATTGGAGTTCGAGGCTGATGAAGTTTTGGAGTTCGAGGCCGAAGAAGAAGGCGGCGGCCGGCTGTTTTTAAAATACGAAATCATAGTTATGCAAATGAGCGTTTCGTAAGCGAATAAATTACATTGTTGACTGCGCATTGAATTTTTTTAGTAACTGGGATATAATTCATTGTTTTAAAAATTGTTCTTGCCTTGAAGAAAAAAAGTCTCTTAACCCAGGTTGTTTAGCCATTCTTGACTCTGGATTGACCTTTCACACCGGCAACGCAAACTCGATAGCGCAAGAAGCAGCACGTGTTTTAAAGGTAGACTTCACTCACACGTGTCAGCGGAGTCTTTACACACTGATGCAAGGAAAATGATGAAACGTTATTGTTTGGAGCCTGATTGTGTTATATCTACCTTTGAATTTATTATTTCAATCTTCCGTTTCGTGCATCGCGCAAATGTTTGTAATAGATGCAATCACGGAATCGCTTGTGTGACGAATATCTTTATGTTCGCTACGGTCGCTGACCACGATCGAGCTTTAGATTTTTGGCTCTGTTAGGGAATGTGTTAAAACTCACTTACCCGCTGTTTTGTTTCACATAAAAGTTAAAAAGCTCCCAAATACAGAAGCAAAACGTTACAGTGTCTGCCGCTTGCGCACGCAAACCACAAACAAGCGAAATGCTGAATTTATTTACGACACAATCATCTCGCTCGCGCAGTGATGATTCGACATTGCCGGGTTTCATATCGTGAGAGACTGGGTGCGAATCCCTCAATTGTGGAAATCCATACATTTCTTTGTAAATTTTAGCATTTTTGAACGGTTGTAAGCCGTTCAAAATTAATCCGATTAACACCAAACTTCGTGATTTTGTAGAGTTCGGTGTGCTCTTTCTGGCTATGTGAGTATTGTGTTGCCATTATCACAATTAAGGGACTCGTACTCAGTCTCTCAGGAAAAGCCATTGATCAGGATGGCTGATGGGCTCCTGACCCAATATAACTCCTTCCTGTCCCATGCTCCCTGTGCGGACCCTGGAAAAGCACAGTACTCTTAACGAAGTGAAAAAGTAATTTTTTGTTTGTTTGTTTTCAAAACCGCGAAATTTAGTGCTCGTAAAACACGTCTTTCGAATTCTAGAGAAATAAATGAAGTTGTGTAGTTTTTTTTCCGGTTAAGCCATAGTAGTTGTTTCCGGTTTAGAAAAAAAAGTGTGAAGAAGTGCTACGGATGCGGTGACAATTTTGCAGAAAAATTTCGTCAGCCACCACACAACATCGTAGTCAAGCACGTCGACCGTCGGCAGGTACGCAGGGACGACAACACAGGGGTGTTGGTGTTCAGCACAGACTTTACCAATACCTATTACCATCCCAGCCCTGAGCATATCATGCGAAAAAACCCTGTTTTTGACGGACATGTACATATCGACTTCAGCACCTACCACTCACTTGATGAGAGCCAGAAGGAAATGCTAAAAGAACATGGACTGATTGTTGCATGCCATCCATGCAACCCATGCTACACGCGTGGGTTTGTTTTATTTACCTCAGTATTCGTTACTGTTTTTCATAGCTACGAAAAAAAATGTACGATTTAGCAATGAAACTCAATGACGCATCGCTTTTTCAAAGAACAAGGACTGATTGTTAATGTCGTTAATTCACAATAATGCTACGCGTGTTAAAATACAATGATGCATGAAAGAGTTTTATAGAGTGTTATACTTTGTTACTTGTGTCCGTGTGAAGATATCACCTTTCATTAAACATTTAAAACGATCTTACCAAGAATATAGCGGAATTAAGGATTATTTGTTAATTTCCTTTTCCATACAAACTTTTTATATTCACTAATTTTCATTAATTTTCACGTGTACTTTATTTCTATAGAATTCGAAAGACGTGTTTACGAGTACTTAATTTCGCGATTTTGAAAATAAGCCAAAAAATAAATTTTGTGATTTTTCATTTTGTTAAGAGCAGTTTGCCCTTTCCAGGGTCTGTACAGTGGGCAGGGGAGCTATATTTAACAATTATTCTACGAGGGCGCGCTGGATATGAAATGATAGATAACCAACGAGGCGCGTAGCGCCGAGTTGGTTATAATCATTTGATATCCAGCAAGCCCGAGTAGAATAATTGTTTTATTAAAAACTTAACTACTATTTTTGTTAAAAAAATCAAAAAAAGAAAGAGAAAAATGAGAAAAGGGATAAAAAGGGAGCAAGAATCGATCACATGACTGAACGAAAAAGGCGCCAAAACCTTGCGAAGTGTTGCAGCGTTTCATTGCAAAGCTGAATGAATCAATGAAAACTGCTCGAAAGTGAACGAAGTGGCACAAGTTTGGGAAAAAAATCTTCTAATTATTGGCTCTGAAATATGGTACATGTTTGATTTTTCCCGAAACATTGTTGTAATCATCGTTCAAAGCGGATTGAGGCTGTACAATTTCACCATATTAGCTGCTGGAGTTGAAACAGAACAAGTTTGTAATCTGTTCGCACAACGGAGCCATCATGTGCGTGTTTGATCGAAATGAAGACAGAACCAATTTGAACTTGAAGAAGTAATTTCTATGCAGCTCAGAAGCAAGATTACTGTAGCGAGGAACATTAGAATTCACCATCATAGTTTGTTTAATGCAAAGCACAAATGCAGTTGTTCTCGGTTTAGAGGTTGCGGACGGAATGGTAAAAACAACATTCAAACAACTGGAAAAGCGATTCAACTCCGTTTACATGGCATCCGATTTCTATCTGAGCATTTGGAGCTGTTGGAACAAAGAGCTACAACGAGTGCAGGTAAACCAGTGTCAATTTTGCGTGTTAAAGCCGAAAAAAATTTTCGCCCTTCCTTCGGCCTTCTTGGTAGTTTGCAGCTGTAGTTTGTTTAGTACTTGTTTAGACTGCTTCATGATTTTCGCACCGAATCGTCATGAATGTGTGACAGTTGTTATTAAATGCTTCTGCCCCATTTCACTGTGTTTTATTTTGTCTTGTCTTGATATTTTGAAGTGGAAAGGCTTCCTGATAAAACCTACCGCAAGAGTGCCCAAAAATCAAAATTCAAGGCAATTCCCGAATTTCATTTTGAAAAATACTTACAAATAAATACTGCCATGTGAAAGTACTGCGGAAGAGGTTTCATTTGAATGGTCACACCATAGGATTTCATCCACAGATATACTCTGCAAGTGAGACACTTTAATTTGATGCCAACTGACTACACATGGTATAAGGTAAATTGATGTAGACATCGTAACATAAAAAAACATAAACAAATTAGGTGACAGCCGAAAAGCGTTCGTTGATTCTGTGGGGATTACTGTTTAAGAGTTCCGAACGGATAAATTTTTGTTCAATATCTTCCCCGCCTTCCGTGTCAGTGTCATTCGGTGAATTAGGAGAAGGGAGCAAAGTGTTGGGTGGAATAGTCAGGAAGATTGAAGTGTCAAGCACTGGTTTAAGGTTATTCCGGACCTTCGCGGGTGTCCTCCCGTGTCCTCCGGCAAAAAACTCGTATGCGCACCATTTTAAAGGAAAACAGGGCAAACTATATATCGTTGGAAAGGTTTATAAATGTAGATTTCGGAAAAAAAATATGAATTGCCGGTTTTTTTAATTCCGCAAAAGAAAATTGCAAAAATGACCGCAAAAATGACCATGCGCCATTCAATCAGACAAATGAATTAACAGGGTACCAAAATTCAGCGGATTTCCGTGAAATTTGGCCTGAACATTCCTTAGATGTTGTGAAACAAAAGTTTGTCGGGGAGTTTTGAAATTTATAATATTTCACCCGTGGTGATCTTCAATGCAATGCGCATCGCGTATTCTTTGCTGCTCAAACTTGACAGATTAGTTAAAAAATAACTAGTCAGAATATCGAAAAATGCTGACAAACTTTTGATGATTGATCCTTTGTGATTAACACTGTGCAGTTATTTTGCCAATGCTCTTGGATTTGATACCCTATTAATTCAATTGAATGACATATGGTCATTTTCGCGGTTGTTTGCGATTTTCTTTTGCGGAATTGAAGAAACCGGCAATTCATATTTTTTCCCCCGAAATCTACATTTATTAAGCTTTCCAACGATATATAGTTTGCCGTGTTTTCCTTTAAAATGGTGCGCTTACGAATTTTTTCCCAGAGGGCACCCGCGAAGGTCCGGAGTAACCTTAACGTCTTTGTCAATTTTTTTTGATGTCTTGCAAACGTTCACCAGGACAATTACCGAGTTTTTGTCATGTTTCACCAATGTATATCTCTTAGTATGTAGGCAAAAACTCCGGGTCGTTAGAAATATCTTTTTTTTTCTTTCTCTTTGATTTTGCAAAAACTATATTAATTTTCGTAAGAATTCTCTTTACATGCAGTGAAGTATTTGTCAGATAGTGAACAGGAACAATTTTGTGCTTGTCACGTACACTTGCAGCTACTAGCCTCTTAGTCTCTGTTTAAAAGGACAGAGCAGTTGAATGCTTTGTTTTTGTTACATTTGAGCATTTTACCTTTCTTATGTCTTCGAGCGTTTAAGCGATCGAGAAATGCCTCAACAGGATTGTAGCGAAAATCCCCATAAAAATGAAAGGTTTTGCCAGCTTTTGCAGTACTCCTCTGGAGTGCTATTCATATTATTTTAAATGATCCTTAAGTAATAAATTTTAAGGAAATGTGCCACATTTGTACCTCGGTTCTTGACTGGAGCTGCATCCAGCTTAACTCAGCTGTTTTGCATTTGCAGGTCTTGGGACACTTGGCAAGAAGATGGGATCACAACCGGTGAAGACAGTGAAAGCAGGATACGAGATGGCCACGAGCTATTTTAAGATGCGAAAGGAGAAAATAATAGGAGGGAATCTTAAGGCACACGAAGAGGCCAACGGAAAAGCTACGGAAGTGTCTGACGACAAAACTGCAGCAGCCTACAGTGCCCTGAGGGAACAGTACAAGCCAGTGCGTCTCATTGCCCGTTCCGAGGTGCATTTAGCTTCAAATTCTCGTTCCGTATGAGTTTTTCATACAAACGCCTGACTTTAGCATCTCTCGGCAAAGTGTGAAACCTTTTTTCTGGCGAGTTCCTCCAGTTATTTGTGCATCCTGGCACACAACAGCTAAATTTACCCATTTTACATCTATAACACAAGGCAACGAAGAATTCAAGCAAATGGCGTCCCCCAAAACAGCCCCATGACGCTTTGCGACACCTAACTTGACCCAATCTCCCGCGCAACCTCGGAACGGGCAATAAAAGAATCCTAGAGACGGCAGCTGGCGTATTGGAAACACGAGGACCCAGAAGGAGACTGATGACACAATGAATGCGAATAAAAGGGGGTGAGAAAGTGCCAAACCAAATAACGGCCGCTAAAATCTCTTAGAAAAACAATGGAAAAAATGTCAAGAACGGATAAAAATCATTAAGAAAAGGAAGCGCAAAGCAAAATTGTGACCACAATTTGTTGATGAGGCATTGTCGCTCCATTTTCTGTTTTTTAAACAAGTTAAATTGTGCAAGCCATATTGTCTTGAAAGGTGTTGGGTAATACTGATCAATGGGCCATGGGCTATAAGTGTAAGCGACAAGTTTTCTTTCGACCAGAATAAAAAGTGGCATAAAAAGTATCTATTCTGATCTGATATCTATAAGAGTAACAATTATGCCACGGCTTTGGACAAGTCCACCTTCTTTCCTTCCGCAATTTAGCCAATCCCTTTCAAAGTTTCTTAAAATTTATTTAACGGAACAGTTGTAATTGAGTTGTCTTTTCGAGTTCAAATATACGGTGAGTGTTAAAGTTACGACTAGTCTTGTAACTTGCAGTCGATCAAATGCAAAAAAAAATTATCTTGTACAAGTTAGTAAAACTTACATAAGATAGACGTTGTTTATGTAATAAAAGTCGATCAAAACAAACAACAAAAAAGACCCAAAACAAGGTATTAAAATCTTAAATGAAAATTGACAGCTATCAGCATATAACACGATGAAATCAGGAAATTTTCCCTCATAGATTGGTCATCGATTTTCAACTCAATTTTCATCGATGGTTGCTATCGTCGACTATCTACTTGCAAATCAGCCATACGGTGGCGTGCGAAAAAATCCTGTGTTTTCGTTATCTCCCCCAAAAGGAATAGTTACAGTAGAGAAACCTATCATTATTACCTGTTCAGAAGAGCATACAAATAATCATAGAGTCGTTCTGAAAAAAGATTAGGGATCTCTCACACCGGGCATTTAGATTCCGATAACCTCCGAACGTAACTGCCCCACCCCCCCCCCCCCTCCCCCGCTCCAAAAAAGAAAAGAGAGGCATAGAAAAAGCCATCTGACCTGACTAAATGAACAGCGTCATTATTTTGGAATTTAAAGGCAAGCAAACTGAATCCTACCTGAGGATGGACTGAGACCATTACACCTCGTGCATTGGTGTGTATATTTAAGAAGCATTTTTTTTGCCGGAAAATTGCAATAAAACTGTGCAGCCCATGTAAATCGAGATATTCTTGAGGTAAATTAAAAGTAGTGTCTCTGCGCTTGAAGTAGAAAATGGAGGAAAATCCTCAGACGTTTCGAGACTGCTGTCTCTTCTTCAGTGAGAAATAATGCCGTGTTACTGTAAAGATCTCAAGGTCGCTTAAACGCTGCTACCACAACTACTGTCTCAAAAGGGCCTTTTACCGGATTAAGCAGGCATAAATTTTCAATAGATTTTAATGTACTGGAATAGACGACAAAATAAAAAGAAAACATCAATTCAAATCTGTGCAACTACGCACGTAAATACAAACATACTTATTTAATTCTAAGGTATATAAAAAGGGAGCCCCAGTCTGGTGTGGACCTTTAAACAAATAAGTAACAATAAATGTAAATACTATTACCAATAAATAAATAAATAAATAAATAAATAAATAAATAAATACACTACAGATGCACTTAAAACTAAGTATAAGGTAATGAAAAATACCGATCTTTAAAATATAGAGTCATTTGAATTCTTATTACGGTTCAAACAAGTTCCTTTTTAATTTAAAACTAATTTGATCAATCATCCTAGATCTCCTTAAAAATTCCTTAAAATAATCGCTATAACTGCTAGATGTAAGCTGCAAGCCAGCTCTCTCCATTCTCAGCGCATTAACTACATTCTGAAAACGTAAAGTAACAAACAAGTTTGTGACTGGAATCCCAGAATACGTGCAAAGTTATCGAGCACTTGCACAGGTACCACAAGCTCTTCGAGTGTTTATTTGACCTAAAAAGTCACGTTTAATTTAAGATTCACGATAACCGTCACATAGACTGCGAGTAGTCCCTAATTTTGGCGATAGCGATCGTGAGGCGCGCACAATCACCAAAATTAGAGACTACTCGCAGTCTAAACGTCACTAATAGCAAAATTGCAAGGATGCGCACGAAGGAAAAGACACGAAATACGAAAGATTTGTGTATACAAATTGCTTATCTGGATTCCTTTGCTTGTTTATTTGTGCCTTGTGTCGTTTTAAGGTCAATTTGAAGCGATAGGGAGCTTAAGTTCCATTGTTTCTTGCTGTATTCATGTATATACCTCCCCAAACGTAGGTTAGAGAGAGAAAATGTTTACTAGGTGAAGGTCCCTATTAATTCTTGTCCCAGCGCCTTCGCACCCTCTTCTTCTTCAAGCGCGTTGAGCGCTAATGTATGAACCGTGCTAATTCAAAATGTCTGGCAAAATGTAATTAATTAGTTCTTCTCGTTTCTATTTCCTTTTCGGTTCAGTTCTTGCCCATATGGTCCGGTCCTTTATTTCTTTATTGTAAAATCATAACACATTTCAAATGCACCAAATCCATGACCCTGTATGCCCCTCTGAGAGTAAACTAAAAGAGTTGTGGGTCATAATCCATGCAGACGTTTACCCGCGACTTCCACCCACTGGAAACCTGGGAAGGGGGGGAGGGGGAACTCCCTACAGTGGTCTTTTGGATGAGGCTCCGCCCAAAAGGTTTGTTAACGTGCTTACAATATACAGAAGGGTAAGGAAATTTGTTTTAGGCCTGCGATGATCTACTGTTTTTGGGCCTGTTTTGAGGTATAGGAAAGGTGCAGTCGTTGTTATAGGTGCGAGGAAGGGTTAACCGATTTCGACAAAATACTAGTGTGTGATAGAGTGAACCTTGCGGCCCAGTCTCTCAGTAAGTGAGTTAATTGCGTCCCCCCCCCCCGGGGTGGGGGGCACAAGAACCAGTTAGAACGCATTTAAAAACGCACGACATTCTCAGCTCAAACGCGCTGAGAGAAGACTTATAGCATCCTAAATCTGATAGGTCAGTGCTATTAAAATACCATTACATTAGTTCAGTTAGTGGACCTAACCGACACTACGTGAACACCAAGTCCCATTGTCAAGTGAAGTCTCCAGCTCACGGCATGAGACTGAGCACATTGGTAACCCTATTACTCGTTATCATCCTAACACTGGATGTTCTCGGACGATGTGAAGGTTGGTGGGGCTGTGGTTCTCGAAATTCCACTTCAAGACCCAGTTCCAGTCCAAAGTCTCGTTCGAAGTCCAGGTCCGAGTTCAGTTTAACTAAAACTAACCGGCAAGGAACACTGCGGACTGTTCATGCAGAGTACATCCAAAGTGCATGTTGCGGCCAGTTGCACGCTTCACTCTAGAGTCTGGTGCTAGTACTGAATACACTCCTTCACTTCCACGATGACCGAAGTCGCTTTGCAAAATACTGAATAATACACAGCACCATTGAAAAGTTCGTGGTGACGAGTTTTATATGAACGGCCATACCTACGGATTTTACTCACAGACTGAAAAGTTAGAACCAGCTTGTCATCAATTTATCCCTTTCGTGCGTGACCGAAAATAAGGCCGTCACCAGATAACACAACTGGTGCCAACTTGTACAGCATAATAAACAGCACCACAAGAACATACTAGTCAGTAGCTGTCATCTGAATGATCAAACCTCAGGATTTTATCCACAAACTCAAAAGTTAGAACTTTCTTGCACAGCATAATAAACAGCGTTAGAGGAACGTACCGCTTGATAGCTTTCATTATGAATGGTCACACTTCAGGATTTTATCCCCAAACTCAAAACTTAAAAGCACCTTGCACAGCATGACAAAACAGCACGACAAGAATGTACTGGTCAATAGATCGCGCTTGAATGGCCACACTTGACTTAAAATGTTTCATCCACTTAACAGGCGCACGACCATTACACGACTCCAGATTTGGCAGTGAAAGTGAAAGTCTAAAGCCACGTGATTTCTTCGAATTCAAATCATAGTTTTAAGTGGTTTGTAGTTTCATTTAAACAGCATGATGACCTGGCATGCAGCAGACCAAGGCGGTCTCATACTTAAGAATAATAATAAAAAAAAAAACAAAACAAAAACAAAAAACAAATAAGCCTAGTTTTCCTTGGACTGGTTGAACAGCTTGAATACCGGGTTTAGAATTTCATCCAAACACGTGAAAGCTAAAACCAAGTTACACTACCTGACAACACTATGTATTCACTGTGGCAACGCCTCCTCCAAAAAGCAACCAATGTGGGTTATTAACTATATACTACAGTATACTGCAAGGCTACTATCGTTTCAGGTCTTATTTGTTTTTCAGAGGCAAAACAATAAAAGCAAGAGGACACACAGTGCACGTTGGTAAAAGTGGCATCCGTGGAAGAGACGAGACTGGCCATAGGACAGGTAACTTGAGTAAAGTTTTGAAGTAATTTAGGCCTCTAGTTAGTTCTTTCGTGGGAAGGTCTGTACGTGGGCCTGCTTGTAGCAGCGAAATTCTTCGGCAAGTACGACTATGTAAACGCGGGACATAACTGGAGTAAACCTTTCATGTGATAGTTTGTTCGTCAGTATTTTACCATTTTGTTTTGGGGTTTTATTTTCTGTTTTCAAGTGCATATCTTGGAGTGACTTTAATTTAATTTAATAAAAAAAAAACAAAACCAAAACAAAACAAAACAAAACAAAAAAAAAACAAAACAGTCAATTAAAAAAAAAACAAACCGCAGCGTGTCCATGGATGATAATGACCCCGAACGTGTCACCATTCACATAAAAGTCATGGTCTTTCCTATGGTACTGTTTATTATTTTTTTCAAAGTGGATCCTACTTTTTGCGCTGGTGGCTAAAGCCATTGAGTTTGACCATTCAATAAAACGTATGGAGGTTTTTTCTGTGGTACTGCTTATATTACGCCGTATAAAGTGACTCTAGCTTTCAGAGTGTCGATAAGGATCCTCAAAATCTAAAGCATGACCCTATAAAATGAAAGCGCTTGACTTTTGGATGTCCCCTAGGAAGAAAGTTTAGAAAATGAGCTACATTTATATTTCGGTGATTGACTGGAGCTGCATCTCTACTCAGCTCGTGTTTTCCATCTTCAGGTCTTGGGACACTTGCTAAAAAGCTTCGATCACAACCAAAGAAGACTATAAAAGCAGGAGTGGAGTTTGCCAAGAGCTATTTTAAGATGCGCAAGGCCAACAGAAAAGGGGGAAATCTAGGGGCACACGAGGAGGCCAACCGAAAAGCAACAAGAGTGTCTGACGCCGAAACTGCAGCAGCCTTCAGTGCTGTGAGGGAGCAGTTCAAAAGGATCCGTTTGAAACAGAACCCTGATGGCAGCTGGCATGTTGGAGACACCAGAACCCAGAAGGAGACTGACAATACGATGGAAGCCAATAAAAGGGGACGAGAAAATGCCACTCAAAATAACGGCCGCTAAAAGTTCTTGGAAGATTAACAGCAAAAAATATATCACGAACGGATAAAATTGTTGAGAAAACAGAAAACGCAAGGTAAAAATGTTATCGCATTCTGCTGATTTTCAAATTGATAACGAGGCGTTGTGGTATAAGGTTCTAATTTTTTCTTGCTAGTCAGGTTGTGCAAGCATCCACTTTGCTGTAAGATCGTGGGTAATAATGATGAATGGAACGGGCCAAAAGGAGTTTCAAATGAACACGGAGCAGCACAAAAATTATCTTTATCTTTTCATTTGGCAATTATTGCCATCTTTTCCAATTATTCAAATATTCTTTTCCAGAATAATCCCAAACGAACGCGCCTTACCGATTTGTCCCAATATCAACATGCATGTTCTCCTCAATGTTCTCTCTACATTTTTCATTGTACTACTTAGGAGAATTTATCGAAACATCGAGGCATGCCGTCTTTGGTGATCATTTCCTTTATTCTCGTGACCTGTTCATTTGATCAAGCAGTTACCATGTGCGCACATTATTATAGCACACAGTACATGTAAAACCAATGGCAATAAAACATTTAAAATAAATATTTTGAGTATTTTTCAATTTTGGTAAAAAGGTGCGATCTCCTTGATTAAAAATTAAATTATCAGCGTTACTTCTCGATAAATCAGAAGTCATTTTCTTAGCAATTCTTTCGTTTTTTCTTCTAAAAGCATCTCTGCATCATCACAGAATTGATCTGTCATCTGTTGAATCTGTGAAAAAAAATAGCTTTTTTAGACATGAATCATACAGTAATGTGAATCTGAGCAGCAGAACTTTCATATACTTTCAGACGACAGGTAATTCTCTATTGGTAAGAGGTTACACTGGAACAAAGCGATCATTTTCTATTTCTTCCTCAAAATAATCCCAACAAAATGCTTTGCATCCAACAATTTTTATTTTAGAATTTTTGCCAATCTTAACCCCCTCTAAAAGACATAAGCTTATGCAGAATAGGCCATTTCCGAGATCTTTGGTACCTCTTTTTCAAAGCGAGTCTTGGTGCACAGCCTTTCATATGAAAATGAGTTTTCATTCTCATGCAGATAAAACTCATTTCCATATGAAAAGCTTTGCATGAGGCCTCGCTTTGAAAACGAGGTACAAGATAACTCGGACATGGGATATTGATTCCGATGCATACTTCATCATGCAATACAGGATGAGAGCGTGACAAGCCCAAACGATGTCTGTGTTGGACGCTAATGTAGAATAAGTTTTCATTGTTTGGGCTCGAGTTTGTAAATTGGATACACCACAGAACAGGGGCACGAAT
Organism: Siderastrea siderea; assembly: GCA_964030785.1. Lineage (NCBI taxonomy): Eukaryota > Metazoa > Cnidaria > Anthozoa > Scleractinia > Rhizangiidae > Siderastrea > Siderastrea siderea. Next base: position 82,993 of record CAXIQD010000314.1, on the reverse strand, counting down.
CTGTAGGATTATTATCCTGTAGGATTATTGAATATACCAGGAAAGATGAATTACATCAGGGTTAACTAACAAAAATAATTAATATTACATTACCATTTTTTCCACCGTTCTAATGTCATCTTCTGATCTCCCCTTCTTGTTTTTCTTAACATCACTCATGCCCTTTTGCCTAACTTTTCGAATGCTTTGTTTAGATTGTTCACATGCAGCCTTTGCCATCTTGGTTAAATTCTCTCGATATTCCTGAGTCAATCTGAAAAAAAAAAAGTGTTTCACTTCATGTTTATCTTTATCATCATTTATAATAGCAATCATAATCATCATCATCATCATCATCAAATCCTTTATTTAAACAGGATAAAAAATTTAAGCATAATGCTTGTGGGGTCACGTAATTAATTAGGTATAGTACTTAACTTCAATACTTCTACTAAGAATATTGTTCGATAAGAAATTAAGCACATAGTCCAGGAAGGTTACGCCAGGAGGTCAAAATGCTTGCAACAGAATTTTTCTTTTCACAGTTTTTACTTTCGAGGCATGTACATTAATATACTAAAAGTCAACAAAAATCAACCCAGGCGAAATACTTAAAAAAAATCAATAGGTTGATGAGCGCGATGTTTTTATGCTAATTAGCCACTTAAAAAAGCTTAGCAGCGAATCTTTGCATTTTTTGGTTACAATTAACTCTAGAAGAAGAAGGGAGAGGGAAATTGTTGAATTTTAAGAAAACTGGAAATTGTTAAGAATTAAAGGTGAGTTAAAATTGAAATTTAAAGTGAATAATTGATAGATAGACACCAAAACAGGCAACAAACGAGCCCAAGTGCTCCCGCGTGGGGGTCCTGGGTCTGTCTGGGGGTGTGTACATAAATTTTATCCCTCTTTTATTTTTTAAAAGTCTTATCCTATTTCCTAAAAAATTCACCCATATTGCCCCCTTAAAGTGTATGTTACAGTAAGATATTTACTTGGTTCGATTATGGACCGTTTTTGACAAAGCTCTCCAAAAAAGAACACACAGCGAAGTAACTAGACTACTAACCCACAACACAACCTCTTGGCCTTGCAGCTGGACTAGTACAAACACCCCGAGAAGAAGCTTGCTTCTTCCTACAAACAGGACTTGTAGAAAGAGCTTTAAGCTGTCTGGTAAACATGTCACTGCATTTTCAGTAGTGGGACATTCAATTATTAAATAATTGAGTGCATTGTACTAGCTACTGTTTGGATAATTCGTCCTTGAAACCTGTCCACCGTCATCGCACTTTGGTAGCTGATATTTGTCATATAACTGATATAATATGGAAGAGGCAATGTATCCGAATGTCACAACGTTTGCCTTGCCTTCTAAATTGATACTGTTATACGCACGGTTTCTGCATTGAACCAGTTTCCTAAGTGTATTTGGTTAGTTTAGTAACTGTTATGTGCTCATCATCGTTTTCTTTGCAATATTTTGCGACAAGGCAGAAAGACACGTTTTCGTCTTTGGAAAGCAAGCATTCCAATTTTCTTACATGGCCGAGACAGCGTCCTTGACCCAGCTATCTGAATAGGTTTATCTGGAGAGTCTCTTCTTTGGGGGTCGGCGCATCAGAGCAGTAGGGTCATTGCCAATGCAAACTGGTCATAATACGCAGGTCTCTGAAGCTCTGCAACCCTTCTGTTAAAGAGAGTACCTACTTTTTTTTCGTTGGGCCCTCCCTGAGGTACGCTTTTGTAGCCTGAGCAGCCTGACCTCCACTGATACCGAGGTGTCGTGGCTGGAGCAGGTGCAGAAGAAGGCAGCAAGATTCGTTTGCAACAGCTACAATAATTACAATGTTAGTTCATCTGAACTAGTTCTTTCCCTGGGCTGGGAAGCGTTAGGAGTCAGGCGATTATATAATCAAACTGTTTTAATTCCATGTATGCTTCCCAACTGTATGTCTGGCTGCTTGGGTAATACTACATCTATTCGACGCCACATTTATAGTTTACAGCTTTTTCAGTTACTCTATTTTTCCAAGATGCATTAGAATGCGGAATTTACTTCCTAGTCAAGTAGTTAGTGCTACATCTATAAATTGCCGGGAGTCAGAAATTAAAGATTGAAGTAAACCAGCGCATCTTCATAGACTGTAATCTGACCGCCGCTCCCCAACTCCATAATCAGGGCAAATAAACTATTTCGGTAGGTAACTTAATCTTTCTGTATCTATCTATCTAAGGTTGCTTGAGATTTCTCGAGTTTTTCCTTTCTTCAGAATCAGAATAGTTCACGTTTTAGTGCTGGGAAATACTTCTACCAGGTCTATGTTTTTTACTGCACTGATGGCAAACTGCATTTTCGCACGGTATTACGTTCCTCGTAGACTAGTTTTATTGATGTATCAAACGCAGTGCTTTTCACTGTAACGCGTTTATAACTTCTATTTTACAGCCCTTTTTAAATTTTAGCTTGAATGGAAATGAGGCGTTGATTTGCACCTTGCTTCTTGCAGCTTGGATGTGATAGGTACCGCCCCATTTTATTCCTGCATTCCTTCTAGACATATTGTCCTTCCTGAGTGCCTAGGTCACTGCCCCTTCTTCGCTTTTGTTTGGCTAACAGTAACACCTATATTGCGAAGGGTAATAACGTCTTCTTGCGGATATCCGGGCACATCCTCGGCTTGTTGCGCAGAACGCCAAATTTAATTTCATGCAGCTGGCTGAAGCTACTGAACTGGAGATCGATGTAGCATAGACACGATCGACATGACATATCACGCTTTTTTTAACTTGTTCATACTTCTTGATTACATTATTATTATTTTCGTTACTTTAGATTTCACGATTTTATATGTTGCTGCAGATATCAATGCAGTTCAGAAACGAATCATATTATAAAGGGAACTACAGTTATTCAGTATCTCTGTATAAGCTATAATTGTGGAAACTGACGGTTATCCAATAATTCAGCATAAGCCGGTCGATCCTCTTGTTCTATGAAATCTACTTTGATTGTCAGTCTAGTGCTATTCGTTATACCCCTCCAGATACAACATTGTTTAATTGCCAGGGATATCGATCCTGAAACCACTCATAACTTGCACAAATCGTCTTATGCAAAGTATATTGTCAACAAGCATTACATCAAAAATAAGTTTGAATAGCAGGACTGGCTGGACTTGCACGTCATGCGTGGATAAACTCCGCCAAATCTCCCCAGAACTTATAGCCTATCCTCTGATTCAGCACTATATCAACTAACTCGCCGTGTTTTTGTATTACAGATCTTGTCATTTGTAATTTGTCATTTGTGATAAAGGATTATAAAGCACGTCGTTACATAGGTTACACTGAGTACGAAAACACTCTACCGAGGAAATGCCTTACACGCTATAAGGTGCTCTTCTCCTTCCATCAGTGAGCGGAAACATTCATTCGCCTATTGTTATTAAAATGTTGAATGCGATTGAAAATGAAATTTTTCTTGTAAAACATTCTTCTAATACAGCTAATTTGCATAAAAAACATGGCGTCTTCAGGGAAAAATGATGGAAGAACAAAACTTGGATTTTTTCGTATTTCGCACGAGTTGATTTTTGTTGACTTTTAGTATGTTTATCTGGAGTCCTTAAATAAAAGGTTTGTGAAAAGAAAAATTCTGTTGCAAGCATTTTGACCTCACGGTACTTAATCGCGATATCTTTCCTGGACAGCTAACAATGAATAAATGGCAATTACACAAGGAAGACTGAAATCCACAAATTACAGACTAGCAGTTAGCAGCTGAAACATTAAAATCAACCACTCAAGCAACTACGTTGTGTGACAAACAATGAGTTAATTATTATAGCACCTACCATGGTGAACAGAATAACCGCCATTTTCATGAAAAAAGTACGGTACATGTAGCTTATGGTATGTTGCACCTGAACGGCCTACAACAGCCTGGAATCCACTCCAAAGCCTCAGATAATAGGTTAAAAAGGAACGGTGCGCTCCGTAATCCGAAGGGGAGATATAGGTCCACATAATATTGGCTTTGCCAGTAAATACCCAAAAGGCGCCAATCGGCGGGATGTATGGGTATGAGGCGAAAGGCCGATTTAAGGTCGGTTTTTGCCACAAAAGAACCCCGCCCCAGGGACTGGAGGATACGTATGGCATCGTCTACCCGAACATATTGTAGGGCGTACGGGTCCTTAGGGATATGGTCGTTAATACTATCCCCCTCCGGGTATGACAGATGGTAGATGGTACGCCATTCCGAGGAATGTTTCTTGGGTACCACACCCACAGGGTGACATTGGAGGTCGGGAATGGGAGAGGAATCAAAGGGGCCCGCCACACGACCTAACTGGATTTCCTTATTAAGATTAGACGAAACTACCTCAGGGTGCTGTATAGCAGAAATCAAATTACGAGATACCCGGGGTTGCCGAGGGCCAGTATAGCCGACATGTGCGCCATACCGAAGGGCAGAAATTAAATCATGAACAAAATTAGGGTCGGGGTGGTGGGAAAGTTCCCTTTCTAAGATATCTACGTTAATAGGAGTGGAGACGGGAGGTAAATGAGAGTTCGTGGCAAGAAGGTGGACCTTATCTCTTGCTTCGGTCGCTGGTGTTGCTGGAGCCCTGGCGTCGCGGACCGGTTCTTGAGAGACCGTTGGGACAGTTGAGGATGGAGTGGCTGGAAGACCGGCATCGGCGGCAGACGTGCGGGAACGTGCAGGAACTGGAGGTGCATCCCGATGACCGGTTGAAGCGGAAGCAGACAGGGCCGCTCTTCGGTTGCTGGCGCGAGGAGTCAGCGCTCGGGCAGTCACTCTGGCTGTGGTACGGGCTAGAGCAGAGAATACAGTGGGGCTTAGCAAGGCCCGAGAAGGTGACCGTCCAAAGTTCTAAGTCAACCTGGTCCCAGCTTATACCCAGGTCATAGGCGGCCCTGCGGCGGAACTGTTCATCGTACGTGAGGAAAGCCAGGCCCTTAAATGAGGTTGCCGCCCTGCTAATAATCTGCTGATACTTGAGCAGCTCGAGCGATCTCCGAGGGTAGGAGGCGACAATGACCAACATATACGTCGTGTATGCATCTAACCACTTGTGGAAGGTGTCTATGGTCGGCTTGCGCTTCCGCACCATAGTGAGAGGGGAAGAGGAGCCCGGGACCGAATCATCAAAATGGAGCTGGATGTCGGGGACCTGGGACTGAGTCAAAGAATCGGGCAGCAACAACGTAAAGTCAATGTACTCACCGCGGAGGATTTTGTCTTCCAAGTTTTTGTCCACAGGACGGTGAAGTCCGATTGGGTTTGCTGCACCAGGTCGTGGAGTTGTGTTGCGTGCGGGAGGAGCCAAGGCTTGACTTCGGTAGGGCGCAGCGGACGGGAGAGGATGGCTCTGTAAAGCCTGCTGCAGCGATAATCGCACCGTGTCCTGAATGGCGGCCATTTGGGCTGCGGTGAAGGGGCTGGACTGATGTGGTTCTTCAGAAAGATCTAAAGGCTCATCCAGGTCTTCGGTCGAACCAACAAACGAAGAGATTTCGCTTGCCTCGCCGTTAGCTGCCGCGTCCGTATCCTCCGAGACATTTGCCGCTTGTTTGGGACGACTCGCTCGCTTCCTCGAGGTACGTTTCTGTACTCGGCCATTTCGCGGCTGGTTGGCGGGGCGAGGACCTTGAACAGCGCCTTTTAAACGAGATACGAGCTCCGCTTTGGATCCAGTAATAGGAAGATTTATAGCTTGAAGCCGTAGGCGAAGGACTTCCGTGGACAGCGACGCGAGATTATCCTGACGCTGCTGGCGAGTATTCGCAACGTTTCGATTGCCACGTGGACGAGCCATGATGAAATTACAAATTACAATTTTTAAAGAACCTTGGAAAACCTTACAGTTAGCAAGACAGCTAGTGAATGTGACTTTGGACCTAAACTAGGCCTTTTATACCTAGACAGACGTCGCAAACTAGACCAATAGTAAATAAGGTTCCATGCATAAAGTAAACTCATGCGGTGCTCGAACGAGACATGAATGGCGATATTTATGTTTTTAACCATACAGAGCGTTTGATGTAAAACTACTAGACAGTATTGCATCATTGATCAGTGAATCCCCATTGTACGCCTTTGTACATTCATGAAGAGAAAGGGAATAATGGTACATTCATGTCACGTACATCTTACGTGAGTTAATCTAGTTACAATGTAACAACATAAGCTTAGTTCGTCTCGCTCCATTAACTGCGTTTTACAGATTGCTGTAAAGCTTTATTGCACCTGAACGGCCTACAACAGCCTTTGATTAACTCCCATTTCTGTAACATGGAGTTACTGGGAGTGTTACTACTCCCCCTGGGGAGGATGTTTCCTCGTAACAACGTTACTCACCACACTGGGCTAGGGAGAGTGAATGTGGACTACACACAGAGTTTCTTGTCTAAGCAAGTAACACAAAACAATGCAGTCTTGAACTGTTGACTCCCCCATCTTCCCAATGAAAGACCAATCAAACGTTCAGTGTGCTAAACAATGTGTGGTGTGCACTTCTGTGCCTCAATGTCAACAGTACCATATTAAAAAAACTTATTAATATTATTTTAATATTATACCTGGGAACAGGTACAGAGATCACATGTCCATCCATGGTTGGTTCAAAGTTTGAGCTCCAGGATTTGATTGCCTTGGCAGCTTGACTTACCAACTGGAAAAAGAAGTCATTTGGAAATGCAAGTGATTTAGACGACACGAACCTTGCACAAGAAGGGAGTCAAGTTGAAATAATAATTATTTGGTAAATAATCTTCCTGAAGAAATAGGGACCTCAGTAAAATGAAAGGAGGATTGAACAGACCAGATGTTCACTAATAATGTTTGACTGGAAATGACATGTACATTTATAAACATTGTGCAAAAATGTGACAATTTTTTTGTTATAGTCTCACATAAATTATAAAAATTAATTTTCTTTTAAGAAAAAGAATAAAAAAACTGAAAATTTGCTTAGCTGACAATAATAATTTTACCCACCTCTGGAGAACTACTCAAGTCCACAACAAACATGCTGTTATTAAGTTTGATTTGGGCGACTTGGCTCAGGGTGAACTTTTCTTTGCCATTCTGTGATTCCAATTTAATTTTGTCTAATGCACCTGAAAAGAAAACAAATGATATGTTCCTTTGAGTAATAGATGTGTACCACCAGTGACGAATTTTATATGCCATGAAAGTCTATAAGCCTCCACGTATGTGAATTTGCCCAGGGGCAGTACTCCTATCTAACTATTACTGCCTTGGACTTCAGATCTAAAGGTCGGTGGCTCGACACCCAATCCCTGCCATCGTGTTGTTTCCTTAGACAACAAACTTTACCTCACATTGTCTCTCTCCACTCAGGTGTATAAATGGGTACTGGTGACATACTGCTGGGGGTAACCCTGCAATGGACTAGCATTCCATCTGGGGGAGTAGCAATATGCTCAGTTGCTTCATGCTACAGAAACCTGGATAACCTTCAACCGTGTGAGCCTCCTTGGCTTGTGTGTGACTTTACCTACCTACCTTACAATTATGGGTATATGAAAGGTATGGTTTTTTAGTCTGAGACAGGGTATAGAAATCAGAGAGTTTTAGTCTAACAGTGACAAATCATTTTTGGGCGAAATGTAACAGTTGTTTGAAGAATTTAGTCAGAATTATGGGGAATGACAAGTGGAGAGTCTGGGATAGGCTAAGGATTTTTTTGTGTGTAGTCTAGAATAGGGACTGGTCTGGTAATGGGTGAGGATGCCAGAGTGCCAGCAACAAATTGATCGAGTACCCTCCCCCCTACCCCTGGATGTGAGTGTACTTGTAAGCCCATCAGTTTGGTGAAAAATAATCATTACCCATTACACTCCCTCCAAGATGTACACATTTCTGAGTCAGTCAGTCAGTCAGTCAGTCAGTCAGTCAGTCAGTCAGTCAGTCAGTCAGTCAGTCAGTCAGTCAGTCAACCAACTAACCAACTAACCAAACAACCATTTGAAGGGCGCCGTGCAAGAATGTCCTAAGTGACGCTTTGGGTCAATTTTTTTCCTCCAAAGTGCCCGAATTTTTGCATGTGGGCTCATATTTAGTCAAAGAACATCGCTCTGTGTGTTTTCGCTGAATTAGCCTACAGCTGTATGTTTGTATTTTCTCTCAATTACACGTAGAAGATACGCAACAAGACATCTAAGAACAGGAGCACTTAGAAAAGCCTGGAGCCCCCCATTAACAATAAAGTCGTTTAGGCAACACAAACATTTGAAAGGAAATGCAAACAGAAATCAGGTTTAATTTGCAATTTGTGAGAACTTACTTGGAAGAATCTTTGTTGATATTTTGTCCCTAAATTCAAGCTGAAGTCTACCCACAGTACTTTCCATGGTAGTTTTTAATTTCTCCAAATCTACCAGTCCTTCTGCTAAATCATGGTCAACTGAGACAGTTGATGACTTGGTTTTCTTCCCTTTAAAAAAGCAAAGGATAAATATAGTCCCCTTTACATCATGCTTCATACGGCGTACACTGGCAATCTACTAGTAAGGTGAGCAAACATGTCTTGTTTATCACTTACCTTCACCATACATTTCCATAAATGAAGAATAAACAGCTACAGTACCTTCCTTTTGTGAGGTTTAAGTAACCAGCTCTAAGTGATTGGTCTGGTCACCATTTTTGATTGAAATCTGCCAGTCACTATTTTTTTATCCCTTTCCAGAACAACCCACATGCCTCAACTCAGTTGTATCCAATCTCCACTTAACCCAACATCAAATACATGCAAATGTTCTGATTAGAAACTAGGTATGAGTCTGCTTTGCTATCAAATAAAGTGTTATGGGTGCTTAAAACAAAGGTGAATGGGACTAAGCCAACTACTGAGCTGGGACAAGGGGGGGGGGGGGGGGGAGGGGGCAAACTTCCCACTTCCTGTACTCTTTAATCCTGGTTCCTGACTTATTTGGCTCCCCTCTGTTGGTTCCTGCCTCCTTGTGTAAATTTTTCCTATTTGTCCTGCTTCCTGCCACCCTGGGAATCACGCTTTCAGCACACTCTTTTCCTACCTCCCATATACCTCCACAGGGTTTTCAATAAGGGCTGGCAGCTGATGAAACTCGCCGGCTATTTCACATGAACTCGCTGCCTATTTGATTGAGAAATAACCTTATAACTTACGACTAACAGAGAAACATTTGCCACAAAACACGAGCATTGAATCAGCCAAGAGTTATTCATGAAAAAGAAAAAAAATCTTGCCTGAATTCCGAGTAATTTCAGCGGCAATTTGTGATTCCTGTTCTCTTCAAATACCCTAATTATTGCTCCAGAATGCAGCAAGTGCATTCTAAGAGACCCAAATTTTCAAAATCCCAAGGGAAGCATACCCCCATATCCCCCTAGAATCTTGCGCCTTCAGCGTGAGTAGTTTATTCTCCACCTACTCCTAAAATTCTGCCACTTACTCAGATTCCTATTGAAAACCCTGCCTTCAAACCCCTGTTCCCCTCCAAGAGACACTCAGGTTCTCACACACTGCCAGCATGATCTTACTCAATGTTACGATCTCCAGTAAGAGTTCTCCAGAAAAAAAGGGAAACTTCATAATGTGGGTTTTGAGGTTCAGAGGTCATATGGTGCAGTAAGAGCCATAACCCAGATCTAACACTAGTTGCATTTGAGACACAAAAATAATTTGGAATCATCAACTGAGTTGATAAGGTAAATTGGCCACCACAGAGAAACTAAAAGCTGACATTTCAAGCGCTCGCTCTTCAGCACAGCAATTTGGCAAATTGTGAGTGGTGCTTGGTTTATGTGGAGAAAGGTGGTGCTACACTACTGGTAAGAACGTGGCAAATAATAACAATAATATAAAAAAAAGAATAACTTACTAGTTGAATGGAAAGCGCTCATTGATACTGTGGGGATTAAGTGTGCCAATTTCAAAAATGACAAGTTGGTGCAGTTGAGTTAAATAATGCAACATCATGGTTTAAGGTCCAAAGGGCTGACATTAAGGGGGGGAGGGGGAGTGGGGGGGGGAAGGGGGGAGTGGTGGGGGGAGGGGAGAGTGGTGGGGAGAGAGGTTGGAACTCCATGTGCTAGATCATTGCATAGGATTCTCTTGGTCTCTTTTTGACTCTTGCACCCCCAGTCACCAGTGCTTCAAACTAATTTAAACTTATTTCAAAGTACTTCCTTGCAGTAACAAATGAAGTTTGCGATCGAGCTTTAAAGCTCTGTACATAAGATACACGTGACAACATCAATCCACATCAGACAATGTCACTATGAATGAATTACCTTTCTTTGCGGCGTAAGATCGAGCCAAAGTAAGCCTTGCATACGTTGTCCTAGTAGTACTCGCACCGAGTAGCGCTGAAAATCTGGAAAGAACCGAAGAATTCATCGAAGTTACCTTCGAAGAACGAATGAAAAGTTGATGAAGACATCTAGTGGTCAGCGGCAAATCAATCCTCCACGCATGCCTTATTGACCTCGACCCCAGGGGCTTCTCGGTTTCAAGGAAGAATACCTCTTGGTGTCCCTGTTGGTAGGTAAAGTCGCACACGAGCCAAGGAGGCCCACACAGTCGGAGCTTAACCCAGTTTCTGTAGCATGAAGCCACTGAAAGTATTGCTACTTCCCCCCTGGATGGGACGCTAACTATCGCTGGGTTCAAACATGTCGCCGGTACCCATTTCATACATCTGGGTGGAGAGAGACAATGTGGGGTAGAGTTTCTTGTCTAACGCGATGGCGGGGAATGGGCCTCGAACCACCCACCTTCAGATCTGAAGTTCATTGCGCTAACCATTACACCACTGCGCCCCCTGTTTCGGGAGAAAGGCAAAATTTATTCTGCCATGCAAGCAGAGGTTTCTTCCGGCGGCCGGAATAAGTATAGCCTGCGTTGCAGCCGGCCCACGCATTGTCTAAACCGTTGGTATAGTCTATAAAGGTGGTGTAGAGTGACTGCAAAGCAGGTTAGAACAAGTACTTATTCACTCGCCAGGACATAGGGCGACCAAGAAACCTCTGCTTGCAGGATTAATTTATTCGGGAATCTGAATCGGAGATATTACCGGAAATCGAGAACCTTGTAAAATTCGGTGCATGCGTCTAACTTTGTTTTAACTTCAGGATGTTGTGGTTTGAAAGGAAATGATTCTAGAAAGCGGTAGACGGTACTCACATGCACTTAAAAGTGGCATTTTTTATATTTACGTTTGTTTGTTTATTTATATTTACACCGCGTCCCCTGTTTCGGGAGAACGGCAAAATTTATTTTACCCTGCAAGCATAGGTTTCTTGCCGGTTGCCCTATGTTCCGGTGGCCGGAATAAGTACTTATTCGCCCGCCGGAACATAGGGCGACCAAGAAACCTCTGCTTGCAGGATTAATGTATTCGGGAATCTGAAGATTTTACTGGAAATCGAGAACCTTGTAAAATTTGAAGCATGCATCTAAGTTTGTTTTAACTTCAGGTTGTTCCTTCTGTCCAAGAATGGTGTGAAAGGAAATGATTCTACAAAGCGGTTGACAGTACTTACACGTACTTAATTAAAGGTGACATTTTTATATTTATATTTTTTATTTATATATATATATTTACTTAATCCAACTACACAGATGATCAACCAAAAAAAAAATGTAAGATCTAAAGGCTAAGAGTACATAAAGGAAATAAATAACAATATCTGCGTAATTAGGCCAGTTTATACAGAAGAAAATTAAAAATAAACTGCCTGATGGAGAAAAAAAATCGATTTTATGTATTACCTATATAAAATATATTGATATCTTAATTATATTAACCTAAAATTACTTTTTTAAAACCTATGATAAACATTTATTCACTAAAAAATATTCAAAAATCTATAAAAAATTTATCCTTATTCGATTTGGATCCTCGTACCGCTAAAGGTGTTAAAAATCTAAAATGGCCTGGAAACCGGGGGAAAATGTGACTAGAGAAGTAACTGATTGTCAGAATTAATCCTTCATAGGGTTAAAAAGAATTTAAACCATATCCCGGCACAAAACATCCGAGATGCCGGTACCTTTCAAAATTTCCTTTCCTCTTTACTTTTGCACACACGTTGCGTGGGCTTTCGTTACTTTTAGGGCACTTGCGCTATATTTGCGTGCACTGAATCGAATTACTGAAATTCAAGTGATATTATCACTTCCCTGCTAGCAGAGGTCTTTTCTCGCCCACGCCAAAATGCTTATTTAGACTCGACGAGGCTAACGGGAAAAATAGATCCGTTTATTTGGTTAAGCTTGTCTTGACGAGTCGAAAATCCACGGAAACGCCGAAAGGTAAGTCCACTCTTGCAATTGGTTTAAGTTTACAAGACTTTCACGTGTTAACACCTGACCCCGATCGAAGGAAAGAACATGATGTGAAGAGATTTTTATGGCCTTTGGTACTTCTCATTTCTCACTGAAGAGTTGTACACAAAACACAGACCTCGCCATGATCAGTTGATCAGGGGCATCCAACGATCTTTTTCTGTAGATACCAGGTCAGAAGGCATAACTGCCTCAGAAATTCGGGTTAAACTGTGGTTAAATAATTTGGAGAAATGTCACCTCAAACCTCAATGTAACAGGGGAAAATTAATTCCTTTTGTTTACTGGAGGCACAATTATGTCATTTTCAAAGAGAAATATGGTCAGGTAGCATTTCTGATGAGCAAACAGCATCTGCGACAATTGAATTACACCAGGCTGAATTGGTGACAGTTATTTACGTAAATCAAAGAAATGAACTTTGTCGTTTACAAATAATAATTTATACTATATATTGTATTATCATATTCGCAGTGGAGGGTGAAAGTTAAAGAAAGGAATATGAGGGAATATCATAACTCTGTTGGTGGTATTGTGCTAGAGCAGGGGAGTAGCGTGGATTTTTTGTGGTGTATGCACGAGAGAAAAACACCTTTTTATGTGAAATTAACTCTCCATTAAATTAACGAAAATTTAAAGAAAATTTAAATTCGTGTTAATTTTAGTTGTGAAAATTTCTAGGAATTTGAAAATTCTCGTCACTTTTGTGAGTAAGCGACCAGAAGAGACGGATGAAATTTTAAAAGCTACGTAGGATAGGAGATAATGTGGAAATCTGACCCCCCAGAAATAAAACGGGCTGAGACTGAGGAAAGGCGGAGCTTTCTTCCTTTTCCGTCCCTTTTTCTACCAATAATCAAGATTTCTCAGTATAACATTTGATTTTTGAGGGAGCTTCATAAAAAAAGAAATCGGGAAGATATTCCAGGACGATCCTGATTACAACACAGCTATTAATAAATGTAAAGAAGATCCTCGCAGTTATTAACGCAACTTATGCTGTTGCGAAAGGAAAGCCTGAAAAAATCAGGCTTGACGGGATTCGAACCCTGATCTCTGCGATACCGATGCAGCCCTCCAACCAATTGAGCTATGAAGGCAACTGGGAGCTGGTCATTAAATTGGTTCGTAATATACCTGGGAAAGATGAAGATGAAATTATGAATATATGAAATTCATTTATTTCTTTACATTTATTTCTTCATTCCGCAGTTCAAATATATGAATTTCATATATTCATAATTTCAACACAGCTAGTGTTTAAACAGCACGTGTTAGAGTTGACGTCCGACGAAGAAAATGCAGATGGGATGTTGGGCGTTGTGTAACACTTTTTCTAGCTTAATTGTCCAGTTTTACGTGCCGTTTTTAGCACGATGACGTCTCAGGATGCTGTAGATGAAAACGTTCGGGGTGTTGCTGATCACTATAAAGTTACAAACGCCCCTGAACAGACGAAGGGTTCTCACAAGACTGCCCCTGCACAGATTCTGGCGGGAGGATACACGAAAGGTCTGTATATGATTAAACATAACTGCGGAATTTTTAAAATAATGCCGGGGACGTTATTTTTGTTATTTGCCTTAAAGGGATGACAGTTCGACGAAGATGATTATTGTATTTTTTCTGGCGTATGGTTCCGGGGTGTGGCTACTTAAGCTAAGTGTGCCAGCCGTGTGAGTACCATGAAAAACTGCTGAAAATTGTCGAACTGATTAAAACCTTCAGTGGATAAGAACTGAAAATCAATTGCAGTTTTATAACCGAGAAATGCTTCCCATTATCGAAGTTGAATGGCCACATTTATAGGACACAGGACATTTTCATCCTCAGACTGAAGTGTTAGGATCACCTTGTACAGCATGCATCGTATACAGTGATTAATTTTCCGTCTTGGTACTACCCAGCTGAGCAGCCTCAATTTTGATTTTCCTTTTTTTTTGTGCCCGCTGTTTCAACTTTCATTGCCGTGAGTAAACGAGGAGTTTACTCACAGACGTTAAACTATCGAAGAAGGGGAGCCCTATTTTTGGCACACTATGTAAATAACTTCCAACAAGAAACACGTGCACAGCGTTGAAACAGTAACATGAATGAAACGAAATGGTGCTGAGTATAAGCAAGATCACTGGGTGAAATTCTGACAAGAACATGCTAACCTCCCCCCCCCCCCCCCCAAAAAAAAGGTAAAATTCGGAAATAACAAGTTTTGAAATTCAGATGCATAAAAGCTGACTCATAAAAGGGGCATACCTAAAAGGGACTCATTATTCGGGTGGCCGTGCTGATAGATTGTAAGGTTGGCCAAGCGCGCCTATCAAGAAGCAAAAGGATAATGGCAGCACAAAAAAGATGACTGTATATATTACTTTTTTCTCCAGTTGGCGGGGTGTTCGTTGCAGACTTTCTCTCAGGCTTGCTCCACTGGGCGGTAGACACTTGGGGTCCGGCTGATATCCCCGTTTTTGGCAAAGACTTCATCCATCGATTTAGAGAACACCACATGGACCCCTCTCTTATGACAAGACGTGATATCAAACAAACGGTGAAAGCTGCATGGTAACTCTACCTGTACTAGTCTACATGTCCTACAAACATCTCACTTTCGACCAAGACAAAAAAAAACAACTAAAATTCGGACATAACAAGTTTTGAAATTCAGATGCATAAAAGCTGACTCATAAAAGGGGCATACCTATAAAAGGGACTCATTATTCGGGTGGCCGTGCTGATAGATTGTAAGGTTGGCCAAGCGCGCCTATCAAGAAGCAAAAGGATAATGGCAGCACAAAAAAGATGGCTGTATATATTAACGGGGCAGCCGGATAAAATGGATCTTTACACAAGAAAATGGCTGGGGTTTTGTTCGGGCTAAAATAGACATAAAGTGGCTTTAGTAATCCTGGCCACATAAGTTTGGAAACAGTACCACAAAAAAGGGCTGTTTAATAGTGTACATTGCAACATTATTAATTTTTAATAACATGGTCTTGTTTATAATATATTTTCAGAAAAAAGACGCCTGGAAATCTTTAGTGTCATATCATTCAGCATTCTGGCAAGCATCATTCTTTCCTTCCTGTGCAAGAATTTTAAGTTCAGTGAAGTCGGATCAACTACATTTGCTATAGTGTTAGATTTTTGAATTAAACGTTATTATTCCAGCAGAAGCCATAATCGGGTACCCGTCCCTGATTATGGCGTTTGTATTACGGTGAGTCAATCTTTTTAAACACAGATACCACAGGGACGGCTGATTGACTTAAAACCCTAGAATCCCGGGGACAAACTGAACTCTCCATATTACCACAAGGCTTCAAATGTAACGACCTTCCAAAAGTAACAATAAGATTCAATGTACTGTAACCCTATTCAGACCTCTTTCTACTAAAGATTTTATTGTTCTTTTATTGCTTTTGATTACTTCTGGCACTTTTCGGAGGTTTGGATTAATCAAAGAATCCAAGATGGCGGCCGTTTTAAAGCGTAACGTAATTTCTGCGTCATCAGCTCATGTTGCGAACCTCAAAGAAAACAATTTGGGCCATATCAGCTGCCCTCTAGGTTTCGTTGTAGTATATTTTTTGAAATATTTTTGGAGTTAAGGAGGTGGGGGGATCCCCCGGTTCCAGAAGACCGAAAAAAGCTCCATCTGAATAGGGTTACTAGAGTTAAGCCAGAAAGTAGCGACCATCCACTTAAAGAACTGACTACCTGGCATCGGGCAAAGACTGATCTCTTTGTATTTTGTTGGAAAAAAACACCTTAGGAGTACCTTCTTAGAAAACATGTACATATTTTTTCATACTTGACAGAATATTATAATATAAATCAGCCCACTACCTTATACAGATTAGCTTCCTGAAAGTAGTGACCCCCTGGAAGTAAAAATAGTAAAACGCTGCTAAGTTCGAAAGCCGCTACTTTTGCAACTTTATGGTATAGAGGTGTCCAAAGGTTCAATGTCAAGCTTACCCTTTGAGTTCACTGCCTACTTTCTCAAAAATATTTGAGGAAGTTGAGAGATAATCACTCACTGCTCTTGCTGTTTAAATTGATCCCAACGACTTTTTTCTGCAGTTGGCGGGGTGTTTGTTGCAGACTTTCTCTCAGGCTTGCTTCACTGGGCGGTAGACACTTGGGGTCCGGCTGATATCCCCGTTTTTGGCAAAGACTTCATCCGTCGATTTAGAGAACACCACATGGACCCCTCTCTTATGACAAGACGTGATATTATCGAAACAAATGGTGAAAGCTGCATGGTCACTCTACCTGTATTAGTCTACATGTCCTACAAATATCTCACTTTCGACCAAGAAGCGATACAAGCAACTTATGGAATGGATTGTCTTGTATTTTCCCTGGCAGTCGTTTGTCACACTTACCAACCAGATTCACAAGTGGTCCCACACATACTTTGGTTTGCCATTATGGGTCCAAAAACTGCAGGACTGGCACATTATATTACCAAGGAAGCACCACAGCAAACACCACGTTTCTCCACATAAGACATATTTCTGTATTACGACCGGCTGGTTAAACTATCCACTAGAGGTCATCAAGTTCTGGTCATGTTTCGAGTGGTTGATTGAGAAAGCAACTGGGGCTAAACCAAGATCTGATGATCTCAAATGGTTGGAGAAGTCTGAGTAAACGTAACGATGATTTACATATAAAGAGGTACGCACATGTGTAAGGAGACAAAAGTACGTCAAGAAAGAAAGACTGATCACTACCTCTTGATTAGTTGCTAGTGCTTCAGCGCATATTTAAGCTTGAGAACGAACTTATTTAGTCGTATTTATTCATTCATTATTTTCAGGACTTTTTCGCAAGTTTAATAAAATACTTTTCCTGGCTTATCTCACTTCTTTAAGGCGGCTCCTTATAGTTTTATGACCGCGCGCACGCTGATGATGCGAGCTGTAGTAATCTGCGTGCACTCACACGAAATCGTAAGATTTTCCTGACATTTTATGACGTCAGCATAGCCAAAAAAAGGAAAGTTAAGACTGAATTTTCTCGGATTTCCTTCGGTGAATTTTTTTTTAATTTTGCGCATTTTGAGATACTTATGCTTCCTTCTACATACTATTTTTTGGAAAAATTCTGTCAGAGCAATTCATTTTAATGGTCAAAAATAAGAAATCATATGATATCGGTGAAACCGTCTAACGACCCCATATTTTTCCCGTGCAAAATGCTTGTAAAAATCATTTTCACAAGATAGGAAAGTTTAAAAAAATTTCGCTGGAGAATCAGAAAAAAGATGAATTAATGGAAAATATCAGTCATCCGTTAGACGTTTTGTCTGAGAAGCAAAAACTGAAAAATAAGGGTAATTATGTTGGCAATCTCACTGGCAAATCTCAGGGACAAAGATTGCAAGACAGCAAAACTAGGGTTTCTTTTGTAACTCTTTGCAGTTGGTTTAGGCACTTTTGTAGAAACACTGGGGAGCCACCTTAACTTGACAAGGACGTCGAGATGTAAGGAGGGACGAATGTTAGGGAAATAAATTCAGGATTTAGCTATTTTACAGTTTTACTAGCTATTTTAGTCGTTTATCATATTTTATGCGTGCTTATCCGTAAAATTTAGTCAAGTAAGATTTGCCATATTTAACTACCTTTCAGATTTGCCTAGCTTTTTAATGCTTTGCATTAATTATTCGTAGTTAGCCGTTTTGGTAAATGTCATATTTGCAACGCATATTTGTCTTTTCAAACGTTTCATTTTCAATGTATTTGCTTACTTTTCGTGGTAATAAACAAAAATACTTTTAAAAGCCGACAGTAAGTTATTCGGGAAAGCAACTCTTAATTGGCCGAGTCAAACCTGAATAAGATTAATCAGCGTTGAGCTCTAGAAAGTGTTACTTTAGTTCCGCTCAGAAATTGCGGCTTCCTTTCAATTCTATAGGATAAATTTAGAACCTGTCAACTTGTTGGTTCATTATTTCAAAATGAATCCTTTTGCTGACTTCACTTGTTTTGATATTGAATAGTGAATAGCTGACCTGTTAGTTTTTTAACTATGAATACTCAAATACTTCTTTGTTTAGTTGACACATGCGGCACGAGCTGGCTCATTAACACTTTAAAACTCATTAGTTATCTGCTAGTTTATCTTACCTCAGACGTTTTTAATTCAGCTTAACGTTCCTGGCGAACACTTTCAATAATGAACACAAGTGTCGAACTTAAATTTTTTTTTATAATTTGCGCTTCTTCAGAGGACTTTTCGCTTTCCCGTAATTATTTTTGACATCTGCTTGTTAAAGCACTTACTATATTCTGTTAATATTAGGCGCATAAACAAACCGTATATAAGCAACTCAAATGTACAAATTTTCGATTACATTTTTGAGAAGAATAAAGTGCTGTTGGAACCAAAGTCAACTTGTCGCTGTTACTGGGCATGCTACAGTCCTTGAGTTCGTGGTTACATTTCGGCGCCTACAGAGTGAGGGCTCTTTCCCGCAAACGAGTTCTCTGTTTGAGTCTAATTCCCCCTTCCCCCAAGAGTTGTTCTAGAAAACCAGTAGACGCAGTGTTCGAAGTTCACATTTCCCAGATCGTTTAGAATAAAAAAAACCTACCAGGAATTTTGAGTCAAGCCCCAAATCTTTCGAGAAAGCTCTTTATTCTCCTAATAACCCTACCTTTTTTCTTTTATTAAGCGGTAAACAGCATTGAGATGTTGTTTTACAGGATGTATAATGCGGTTTTGAGAACGCATTGGTCAGTTTTATGGCCAAATCGATGGCAAATTTGTCTACTCACCTGTTGCTCTTTCCAGGTAAACTTTTCCACTTTCGTAAGTTGGCCAGGCATCGTTCCACAGAAACGAAAGGCGTTGAAGAAGCTAACAAACCGATCAAGCAAAAACGAGAAAGAGGCAAAAAATAAGGATCGACTTTATTAGGTTTGCAAACAAGTCCAAATTTTGAGTTCTGCGCATGCACCACAAAAATCTCCCAAAATTACCCCCAATAAGATAAAAAAAAGTGCGTAGTGTTTTTTGGATAGAAATTGGCACTTTTAGCCACTTCAATGCGAAGTAACACCATAACGACCAAAAAAGGAACGTTTGGCTAAAAAGTCCGGGTACTTTTCATAAAAGTTCAAATTCCGACGTTTAAGGGTGAATAATTCTTTTGTAGGTGACTCGGGCAGATTTGGTCTAAATGTCTCAAATGGCGCATGTATGCAAAGATCTGTTCTTTTTGAATCTGTCGCTTATCAATTGAATGCTTGACGAAAAAGCTGCTTACGTTAGAAATGTTTGAGTCAGCAAATCATCTCAGGGGTCTTATCAGTACGACCCACCCATTTGGCGGAGAGTTAAATGGAAAATTACTGTCCTTGTTAAGAACCTTCTAACAATGCATTACCTATGAAGATATCCCCCGGACAAATGGATGCGACATTTGCATTCAACAACGTTCGACACTGTTAAATTCAACATATTTACTCATGTTATTTTTTGGGCACCCTGTTGAATGATGTTTGCCGGGGAGGAGGGGGGGGGGATACTCCTCTATATTGGCTAAATAGGTGTCTGTGGTGCTAAAATTTGATCGCCATCAAACTTGTGATCCAACATCATTTGACATTTCTTTGGCTCTCAGGTATGAATACACAGTTGCTCCAAGTCGCTAGTTCTGGTTGTGGAGGACACGCGTGGTTCACGTGCATGAATTAAAATGGCAGGTGATCCACGCAATATTCTGTGCGCCTGAAAAAAAATCGTCACGCACTATACATGAACGTACGTATCATCCCTTTTCTCCACACGGGAACCGTTTCTGTCCCGAAGAAAAAGAGGGCCTTGGAGCAAGTCTAAGGTGCGAACAACAATGTTGAATTTGTTTGGTCAGCATGTGCAACAATGTTGAACATGTGGACGTAATGCATCAGTCAATTCCAGCGGTGCCCATCCCCCCCCCCCCGGGCCAACCCCCGGGCATTAGCATTTTTTTAAAAAAAATGGCAAATTCCCGGGGGTGGGGACAAGTAAGTCCGTCAACTGCCCCGGGGTGGGACCAAAATAGAAGGCAAATGCCCTGCCCCCGGGATCATCTAGAAAGCAACACTGCTCAAGATTTTAATAATAAATCATAACAAAAAAAGTGTCACTCATCATTATTATCAGTTATTTTATAACTGTGCGTCTCCCCTTCCGTTGTTCATTTGTTTTCAAGATAATGATACTTTATTAATATCAATAACACGTTCATTTATTTGATTTTGACATACACAACTTATAAGTGTTTTATTAAATAAGCTATATTAAAAGAAATGCTTAAATAATTTCGAAGAACTGAAAATGCATGATCTGTATTTAACAAACGGTCAAAAACATAAAATATTTTTACTAAACTGGTCACCTCGGATAGCTTAAAAATCCATATAGTACGTAGAATTAATTTCACTCCATACAGTATTTAATCAACAAACGATGAAATCAATCAGCGAACAGCAACAAAGGAATGGGAGATCATGGACGACCTCAGACTGACTACACCGGAACGTTTTTCTCACCTTGTCAAATGCCCCGGGGTCGTCCCGGGGGTAGGCAAATGCCCGACCCCCGGGCAGTGATAAAATTTCAAATGCCCCACTCCCGGGATTAAAACGTGAGCAAATGCCCGACAAATGCCCGGGGGGGGGGGGGATGGGCACTGCTGGAATTGACTGATGCATAAAGGAAACATTATAATGAAATTGCCTGGAATTTTATGCACATGTTGACTGGGTGAGGGAGGATGAGAAAATATTTGGCTTGAGGTCATGATGTATGGATCAAGCAGACTCGTTCCCAGTCACTATTTATGAGTCTGGGGGAAAGGGAGAGAAGATTGGATTCTATCGAGGCACGCGGGGTGACATGAGAAGGAGCGAAGGAAAAATAGCGACTGGCAGATTTCGTACGGCAGAGATGTGCATTCTGCCATAGAGGTGTGCAGCTCGTTTTTTCATGGAAAGGGCACTGAACTCCGACGATACTTGGATTCCTCATTTCGGGAAATGGAAGTTAATCTTTCCACGAAGAGCAGGGAGATAGTACCGGCCCTATTTCAATTGCGAACAGGAGTAAGTGGTCGTCATTCAATCGGGATCTGATGCTTTCGTCTGTTTACATTAGAGGTGCAAATATTGTGGCTTGTTGCAAATAAATCGTGCCAAGAAATCAAGGTATCGATTTAGAAATTTTTTGCGATTTGAGAAAACTATTTTCAAGTTTGAAGAAAGATTTCAGCGAATGATTTGTGAAATTTATAATTTATAGTTGACGAACGTGTATCAACAACAACAACAACCTTTATTTGCATGACTGTAAATTTGTTACAATATTGCAAAAGCGTACAACTTATTAAGTAATAAAAAAGGACATATATAAAATTAATTACATTGATAGCATTTTGTTACGTGAATCAAAACAAGATGAGATAAATTTAATTAATTGCATGTTCACAAAAAAATTGGAAGAATTCATTAATTCTAAAATCAAATCAGACACTGGTAGCCGGCTAACATTTTGGATGAAAGGTTGCATTTTCTTGTAAAAGTTATCTCTCGTTGCGTATTTGAAACAATAAAAGAGAAAATGAATTTCATCTTCGGTTTGATTACAATCACTGACTGGGCAAAGCCTATTGTCTCTGGGCGTATCGTTATAGCTGCCCAGTTCGATCATTAGCTTACGATTACCAATACGTAATTTAGTTAATGTTCTCCTATCAGAAACTCTCCTAGTTAACTCTAGATAACTGGAAGTGGCATATTCGTTCTTAAAAGGTCTATAAAATTCTAGTTTTTGAGAATGCTGTAGAGTATGTTGCCAATTAGAAATATATTTCTGTTTCATTAACTGTAGAAACATTGTCACTTTTTCGGTGTCTACTAAATCAGCACTAAAATTACCAGAATTAAAATATTCGGATATTTTCATCAGATTAGAGTAAAAACTATTTTTACCAGCGGTGTGAAGTTCTGATGAAATTAAAAAAGATTGTCTAACAAAAGAATCCGGTTGCTTGTTTTGGAGATATAACAAGTAGTTGAGGATTCTTTGATAGAAAAGGTCAGCTCAGTGGGTTATAAGCTTACTGTGTAGTGATGTGAAATATCATTTGCTTTATTAAAACATTATGTCCAATACAACTACGATGTGAGCAAGCTAATTTACCTTCATTTATGGCATTATTTACCTCGCGTGAAAAAGAACTTTCCTCGCCAGCGCCCGCCATATTGAAACGAAATCTGCCAGTCACTTTTTTTCCTTCGCCCCTTCCCATGTCACCTGGCGCGCCTCACCTTTCCCTCAGACTGATTAATAGTGACTGGGCACGAGTCTGTGGATCAAGCATAGTGACATCTATATGTCATGACCAAGAGCCAAATATTTTTCTATCAGGCCTGACCTAACTCAGTCAATAAGTGCTTTATCACACAACCATTTTAATGCTTAATTTTACTGAAAAATTTTGAAACGTTGCTTGTGAATACACAATGACTGTTTAGTGCTCGTGTGCTGAATAAATACCATAAATCCACTATTATAATAACAACTGTTTATTAATCGCCATTGCAGTTAAGAAACTGAATTACAGGGATAAAATAGATTACAGGGATAAAATACATGACTTAAAAATACGTGATTTAAAAATTATAAATTAACACCACTTTACACACTGTGGCATTGATGAAAGGTAATAAAGCCCCCCCCCCACAAAAAAGTGACCTTCCTATTGAGCTCCCCCCTCTTTTAAGCTCATTCCCCCGCTGTCCTTCACAACCAAGAGAACAAATGACAAAGAGTATTACTGGTGCATTTGTACTGTATCAATCCATGCACAAACTAAGATACAGTGCTCGCAAGCCTTTATGGGAAATTTTACTTGTACAACTCAAAAAGAGCCATAATTACTGTAATCATGAAAATATAACACTTCAAAGTACAAGTACCAAAAACCAACTGGCACTTAGCTAAAATAAAAAAAAACCCTTCTCAAATGTGCTTGAAATAAATAAGCCCCCCGCTGGGGGCTTAATAGAAGATTACAGTAGATGACAAGTGTGGGGCTGGATGGCTCTTCTCGGACTGAATCGCATCAACCCGTCTGGCCCTACACACATCAGCTCACAGCTTACAGACTTGTTTGCTATAGAACTTCAGCAGCAGGGCCATTCGGTAGTTTAGCATTGTTATTAGGCCATCCCCTTTTTTTCTCCGTTTAGCGTCGTCCGACTGACCCAAATTTTTGCGTTTTCAGAAAAAAAAAAAATCTGTTATCTTTCATCTGAAAAATAGACATTGGTTTTCTAAGTACAGATGTATTAACAGCATTTCTTAACGCTGAATACCAATACCACATCAATCCCGACTTCCTTTGCCACCATGTTGATTTTGTAACCACAGCTTGTTGTTTCTAGGCTCCATGGCAATGATGCAGGGGTACCAGGCCTCCTAGTTCCTGTCCCCTCCTCATTTTTAGGGGACCTTTTTTTAACCTTTTTTCTTATCTGACTGACCGACCCTAAATCAGGAAATGCATTCGACTCTAAATGCAAGAAAAAAGGGGATAGCCTTATTCAACAAATTGTCACTTTCATTTTTTACATTGTGTCATATTTTGTAACAGAATAAAGCACAGGGGTAAGAACCACCAAGGAAAGAGTAGAAACTGCAAGTTAAGAGTCTGGGAAGCAGAAAGTTCAGTTTTCCCCGCTTCCCTCCCCCCCTCCCCCTCCACTCCACCCCTGCATAATTCTGCATTCATCCTGTAACTGTCCTTCACATTGTGTCACTCTGTGGATAAAAGGCGTTACACAGAGGCCAAGTTTTTTGGTTTGCTTGGAAAGGGAAAAAAAAAAGAAAAAGAGAGAGAGAGAAAGGAAGGAAAAGCGTGAGTCTCACGCCAAATCCGCGAGACTTGGTATCTCGGGCGTTATGCATCAGTCAATTCCAGCTGCGCCCATCCCCCCCCCGGGCAACTGCGGGGCGTTTGCGTGCCTTGTCAGTCCCGGGGGTGGGGCATTAGCAAATTTGGCACGGCCCGGGGGTCGGGCATTTGCCTACCCCCGGGCTTTTGACACACACGTGGTTTCCGACTCGAAATCCAAACATGAAGGATTTTATCGCAAAGGACCAGCAGTTCGTCGCAGATTGGATCGTCTGTTAATGACTGGACAAACTTGTAGAGGTTTTCTCGATTTTATGCATTTCTTCATTGCTTATCAAGGCACAGCTATCACTTAATATAGCGAGATCGGGAACGATCAACGTGAATCGACGTACGCATTCTTCTTAAGGATTTAAATAAAATTTAGTCGCGATGATTCTTAAATTCTAAACATGTGTATAGGGATCGTCGTTTTATACTTTTGCATATTATTAAAATATTACAACAGATGACGTTACAACAGACTTTTATAATGTCAAGATTTTTGTTTACTAGCGAACTGTTTAAAACAAAACATTAAAGTAACAATCAACTATCAGGTAGTATTGTTGTCTGTGAAGTATTAAAATATCATCATTTGGCATTTATACTAACTTTATTAACATCGGATAGTGCCGTTACAAACAATAGAAGACGGAGAGGTAGGCCTACAGAAATGAAAAATCACACATAAAAATGCTGAAAGTGGTATTATTGTGCAATGAATGAAAACTGCTGCAGTGTTGATTGGGGACGTACGATCCCGGGGGCCGGGCATTTGCCCTCTTCCTTCGTCCACACCGCAGGGCATTTGGCTGCTAAAGTGTCCCCACCCCCGGAAATTTGACATCCAAGAGAAAAAAAATGCTAATGCCCGGGGGTTAGCCCGGGGGGGGCATGGGCGCAGCTGGAATTGACTGATGCATTATGGTCACTTAAACAAGTTTAAAGGTGATGTTCAAATCAAATTGAAGTACTTCCTGACAGCAACGTTTGATTGTCAGCACGGATTACTAAACCCTTCACTTTTGGGATATGCATATGATTGAAAGGGTCAAAGTTCTCCAATGCGGCCGTGCACGTGACAAGATCAGACCATATCAGACCACATTTACAGCGAGCATGAATAACTTACTTTTCTTTGCACCATAAGATCAGCCCAAAGTGAGCCTTGCACACGTTGTCCTAGTAGTAATCGCGCCCAGTATCGCTGAAAATCAGGAAAGAACCGAATGATTCACCGATACTTGCAAAAACTTCCAAAACGATGATGATAGAGGGCATTTAGTGGTCAGCGGTAAGCCTAGTAAAGGACATTTTGCGCATGCCTTCTGTAGTTGGACTCGCCGTCCTCGCCATTTTGAATCTAATTAGTCGAGAAGAACCGGTTGGGTGGATGTTGGGCGTTATGCAAGACTTTTTTCTAGCCCATTTCCCCCGTCGTTTGTGTTGTTATTAGCCCGATGTCGTCTCGGGATGCTATAGATGAAAAAGATCAGGGTATTGCTGATCATTGTCAAGCGACAAAAACCCCTGAAAAGACGAAGGGTTCTCACAAGACTGCCAGTGCACAGATTCTGGCGGGCGGATACACGAAAGGTCTGTACATCGATCGAATAACCACTAATTTTTTTTTTAACTACACTGGGCCGAATATTTTTGTTATTTGTCTTAAACGCGTGACAGTTCCATGAAGGTGATTATTTTATTTTTTGGGTGGGTGGGTATTTAGCCAAGCGTCCCGTAAGTCAGCGTAAATTAATTATCTTTTGTGAAACTATGGTAACCCTTCTAAAGGGCACAGGTAGAAATGTGACCAACCGTTTATGATTTCTAGCTTGCAGCAAATAGCATGACAGGGATGCCCTACCCTAAAGCCTAAATTTGAATGGTCAAAGTTTTAAGATTTCATCCTCTGACTCAAAAGGCTTTCGTTACTTTTAGGGGACTCGCGCTATATAGAGAAAAAATTGTCTGAATGCACGCGCAAAAATGACGAATTTCATTCACTCCCAAAAGTGACGAATTCAATTAATTGTACAAAGTTTAGAAATAACTAAACTCAACAATAACAAAGCTAACCGTCGTATAATCAGTGCTTAACCCTAAACAGAAGTATAGATGAGTTCTTAGGCCTAATCACTATCGATCAGTGCTTAACCCTAAATATTATAGATGAGTGTTTAACTGTTTTTCATTTTGTTTTCATTTGTTTTTCTCGCTAATAAACGCTTGTCATCAAATTTGTCACTCGTCATATTTGCGCGTGCATTCAAACAGTTTTTCACTGGTTTTTTTCCTATGTAGCGCGAGTCCCCTAAAAGTAACGATAGCCACTCAAAAGGTAGAGCCACCTTGCTACAGCATGACTCAAAAGCTGACTCAAAAGTTATAACCAGATTATTGCTGGGTTAGCATGCTAGTTATGCTGATGTAATAGGTGGCAGCAGATCCTGCATTTACAAATGAAGAAGGCAAGGCATTCCAGCCTGGGGGTTTCTTCTCGGAAGTTTTGGTTGGGGCATGCCACCCAGCTCTCCAAACCCTGAACCTGATCCAGACCAAAATATATCATTTTCCTTATCCATTTTTCAGACCTGGGCTCTAAAACCCAAATCTAAAAGCTGTACATGATTTGGAACCTATTGTCCTTTTCTCTTAGCTGCCAAAAAAGTCATACCCAATTTCAGACCAGGAAGCAGAACCACACCAAATTTCAGACCAAAATTATTAAAATCTATACCTGTTCTAAAGACTAAAATGGCTCAAAAACCATACCCCTTGGAGCACCACATACCTTTACAGCTTATATAAGGGAGTATTCCCTGTGGAAGTCCAGGCTGACACAGATCAAACAAAAAAGAAACTTTAGACGCATTAATTGCTGAAAGTTAATACACATAGGAAAATTTTGGTGCATTAACTGTTTCAGTTTTTTAATAACATGTTGCCTTAAGTTAGCGCTTGTTTTTACTTACTTTCAGAAAAAAGATGTCTGGAGATCTTTAGTGTTGTGTCATTCAGCATTCTGGCAAGCATCATTCTTTTGTTCCTGTGCAAGAATTTTAAGATCAGTGAAGTCAGATCAATTACATTTGCTGTAGGTGAGTGGTGTTAGATAGCAAAAAACCATCAAAACTGGTTATGACATTCCAATGTTTTTAATATGGACACCACAGCAAGGCTGCTGCCTAAGGAAAATTTTCGGGAGCCCTTTGGGCTCCCAAAATAAAAGATTAGCAGCACAACTCACATTTCTAGGAGCCCAGAATTAGTTAATTATTTATATATTTACACCTCATCATAAAAGAAAACCCTAGCCCCAGCCAATGCTGTCTTTGTCTCTCCTATTCTGTATCCTTGGCCAAATTGTTCTCGGACTGTGAACATCTCTCTCTTGCTTGTGGTTTCATGTTGGAGCAGCATGGCACGTGTCTGTAGCTAACTGTGCAGCTAATTACAGGAAGTGTTATGCCAAAAAAAAAATATTAAAAGAAAGAAATGACAAAATACATAATTAAATAAACAATACCAAACAGAAGTTGCAGACAAGAAAATGTCCAATTTAACTCAACACAGTTTTAATGAAATTGCAGGTTATGCAATTTAGTCGTCATGATGTTTGTTCATGATGTTTGATCTTGAACCTTATTGATGGCTCCTAACAGTACTAACAGTGAGAATGACAGTGGAGTGTTTCACCACTTAGTCTTTATGAAATTTGCTAACAATGTTACAGTCTTATCCATGCTATTTGTATACATATACAGATAAAACAACAACAGAACATCACTACTTGCAATTACCCTTAGTCTGGATGGTTGAAATAACTGCAATAGAAAGCTGCATTGGCTTCTGGATAATTATCAAATGTATATCCAAGTAAAAGTTTCTGTTTTAGTTTAAACTATAAAAATTTGTATGGGTATAGAAGTCTTCTACTACCTCCTGAACGATTTCTAATCATTGTGACTTTACTTTTTGGTCATTTAAGTTGCTGGGGAGTGTTTTTAACTCTTTGACAGTGAAACTAGACCATAGGTCACACAGCGGCATGCTTATATTTTCAGTTTGACTTCGATTTGCACACAACCATTTCACTTCACGCCCTACTTGACATCCAAATGTAAAAGTTTGTTTTTACACACAAACAAAACATACTACTATTTTTATAAAGTCAATTTTTGTAAGAAAATTCTGTATACAAACGATCAAATCACAAAAGCAAATTGCGCGGGAAATATCAAATTGAATTAATAATCTGTCACCCTGGTTTTATGATCCTTGAACTCAAAATCGGTGACTTCATGGACCACAGGAGCAGTAGATCGTGTCTCTGGAAGTGGGACGGTTATTCTATAATCGAAATACTAGACTTGTTTAAAAAATGTAGTTAAATATACGATCAAATGAAGTAACGCAAGTCGCATTGTATAAGGAAGATTTGTTGTTTTGTAAGGGTTTCAAATTGTTATCGAGACTGGAAGCTTACCGTATTTACTCGTGTATAAGTCGACCTTTTATGACCAAAAAATCAGCCCAAAAATTCGCCCTCGACTTATACACGAGTCATACATAAAGACCTGACCAAGCAATCCAAGAAATTAGCATAACAATTGCCTGAAGTCTGTTAGGAAAACCGAGCTTACAAAAACCAGTTCTAATTGTGTTCGAGTTTCGTCAGTTTTCTTCGTGAACCAAAGAGTGTGGAATAATAAATTTTAAGTGGTTTAAACACAAACCTACTGGAGATGATTTCTATTGTGTTTTTTGATCTGTAGAGCAGACATTTTTCTTAGAGCTTCGCTACTGTTTACGGTGCTGAACTTTCGTTTTTTCATCGCGCGCAAGCTTCAGAAAGCCTGTCGAGTTATCTTAGTTACCAGTACTTCTCAAATTCGTAGTTTGGCTACCAAGTTTTCCAAGATGGCGGTGTTTTGATCGAGCGATCCTTCGAAGCTCTTTGGCATTTCTTAGGTCTTCTAAATCTCCTTTCAAACTCAACATTGAGATAAAGGTTATTTAAATGCAAGAAGATTTCATTTTCAATGCGATTTACCGGTACTTCAAAATATCGTAAAATACTTCTCTAGTAAATCGAAGTGCCCATGTGTGCTTAAATCGTGATGATATAAACAAGTGCTTATAAACTTCACAGCCCACGATTAAATTTTGCCCTGCAGGTTTTTTAATTCACCGAGTTTTCAATACATTCTTAGAAATAAGAGATTAACTTTTTGGGAAATTTCTATTGGTCTGAATTTTACTTCTTTAACCAGAAATTACAAAAAATCCGATTTTTGACCTTGAAAATGGGGGGTCGACTTATACATGAGTTCGACTTATACACGAGTAAATACAGTAGATATGTTTTCGTATATGGAGAATTCGAGAAAAACAACTTTATATAATTATTTTACCTGTTCCTGTTGCGAGAACTCCATTGCTGTCATTGGGTTATACTGCGATAAAGCAAAGGAAACCTTCGGTGATTTTTGCAGGAAATGAACACTTGAACGCGTGCAGCAAAGCAAAGATTACACTAAATTCATAAGGTTTCTTTATTTGAATATGATGAGATCACATTACAAACATATACTGCATAGCCAGAGTCTCTCAAAAAATGATTAATGATTCAGGGCAAACTTGTAGATGAAATCAAATATCACGCACGTCGAGTCGATAGCACACAAGTAAACTTATCTACCCGTTCTTCTCACAAAAAGAAAACATCATATATATCAAATCAACATTACAGTCTTCGTTGCCGCCAGCGCGTGATCACTTGCGAATGCCTGGGGCAACAAAGGGGCAACAAAACAGCCCATGATTTTGATATTCCATATTTGGGAATCACATCTTGTACCCAGTCTCCAACTGCCAAAAGGAGACAAACGATGGCGTCGCAAACCTTCGCTGTTGAACACTTTTGTTACGGGTTTGTGAAAGATTCTACCACGTATGGCTTCACATGAAATGCATAAATGGTTCCATTGTTTGAAGCTCAGCTAATAGAATCAAATTTATTGGGAAGTAAGGGCCATTATCCCAAGATACATGTAATATCAGGTTTATAGGAGCCCGTGCGGGCTCCTTGTACAGAAATTTGGTCGCCCGCATGCACAACTTAGGCGCCTCTGGCAACCGGTCGCCCGTTAGGCAGCAGCCTTGACCACAGGGACTGCTGAGTGTCCTCGAGCTTGTGTTATGGAGTGTCAGTATTGTGGAGGGAGGACTTGTATAAAGTTTAATTTTGGTCCTGCAGGAACGAACTGAACTGTCCAAAATTATAATAAATTTCCAAAAGTAAAACCCCCTTCCACAAAATAACGGTGAAAGTTTGATGTCTCTTAAATTCTGGAAGCAGCCTCCCGGCCTAATAGAAATCCTGTACAGGATGCTACAGGGTTTTCTAGGATCCTACATCATCCTGTAAGGTCCTCCAGGATCCTTTGAGATCATTCAGGATCCCACTCATCATCTAAGATTCTAAGGTCTCTCAGGACTTAACATTCTTTAAGATTCTATAGGGTCCCATAGCATCCTACAGGATCCTTCGTAGGGTCAGGATCCTGTATTTAAGATCCTATTGGGTCTTCAGGTGGATCTCATCACGATCTTGGGTAAGGATCCTATAAGATCCTATTAAGATCCTGTGTAGAATTTCCACCATTACACCCTATGAAAATGCCAATCTTAAAAATGATTCTTTCCTTGTGGTGAAAACTTTGTTCACTGATTCTGTGTACCAAGATGTTGGGAGAGCAAAACAGGCCTTGATCAAGAATGTAGACTGTAAAGAAGTTGCTGTCAAGGACTGACCTCTTTGAATTTTGTAAAAAAAAAAAACTGTTTTACTAATACCTTTTTGATAAAAGTTGCAATTTTTTAACATTTGACTCAACTTTATTAAGTTCGATTGGCCTACAGTCATGTTCATTGTACATTTTTATAGCCTCCCAAAACTATGTACCACTCAAGATTAATGACCACATTGAAGTAAAGGCTGCTTTATCTGAAAGTAACAAGACTGGTTACTTTCATAATGATATGGGGAAGAGGGGTTTTCCTCTGATATAATAATTTGGCAAGTTTTCGGTAAGAACCGATCCCTGGCAATATTCCCTGATTGCTGATGTCAAACTCATACCTCTGAGTCCGCTGCCTTTTTTCTCAACAAAACCATCAACATTTGAGTAAAGAAATCATGACCATCCCAATTTCCTGAGCATTTTTAACCGACGAAGTCGAGTTAGAGCAGTCGTGACAAGAGGGTCGACTGGTTTGGTCGGTCAAAATACGCCGTGTAAGGTTCACAAGGTGTGTATTTCGCTATGGCCCACGGGATGGGATGACGTGAGAACAAGAGCGGAGTCGCCATTTTAAATTGGCAGGTCAAGAAAGGTGACGGAGGCTTGGTGGAAGATTTGCTTCGACTGTGTTGTGGTATAATTTTGTGCTGACCTCTGAACATATAGAGAAGAAGTTGTACACAGACATCGATTAGTACACACACGCACGCACAATAGGACAAGGGCCACATAAAAAGTATCGTAGGTGTAGAAGCACACGTCCGCCGAGCAGTGTTGGCTTTGGCCGGACTGAAATATCTGTGCAATACTAGTGAAAGAAAGCAAGGAGGACTGATAATAACAGGAGGTGATGTCCAGTGGCACTGTTGCTGCTGGTGGGACCAAAGCGGTCAGTACAAAATGCAGACTGCAGACTGCAGACTGCAGACTGCAGACCGGGTACAAAATGCAGACTAGGTACAAAATGCAGACTGCAGACTGCAGACTGGGTACAAAATGCAGACTGACATTTGAAACTGTTTTTTTCGTTTTTTTTTAAAATATTATTTCATTTTATAACTTACCGGTTGTCACGCAATCCCTTTTCCGATGTCATATTCCACGAAAACTCGCATTACTGGGGAATGATCTTGCTCCGTTACTCGAAATATACTTTGTAAACGAAGTCTCGAAGATCAGTTCGTTCTTAAACATGATTTAAGCCTTCTCAGTCTTCTTACTTCAAGCGCGAGATCGCATAACATAAAATAACAACACTCGTTGCAACATGATACCGAGAAACCAGCAGACACATGACCTTCCGTGCACGTGGTCGCTTTCTTTGCCTCTTCGCCGGTTCGTCATGGCGGCCTTTCGGAGGTCGGTTAATGCGGTAAGTAGCAGTTAAATCACCTTCCTTTAACCGATGTGTGTTAATATAAAAATACTTATACCTCGTGAGAGAATTTAGATCTTGCATGTGAAGTAGGAGCATAGATGTCGTGTTGTATTTTACCACACAATTGCTACACAAAATGAAATCATGACTCAGCGTTTTCGTTTCGAGTAATGGAGCAAGATCATTCCCCGGTAATGCGAGTTTTCGTGGAATATGACATCGGAAAAGGGATTGCGTGACAACCGGTAATAAATATTAAAAAAAAATAGTTTCAAATGTCAGTCTGCATTTTGTACCCAGTCTGCAGTCTGCAGTCTGCATTTTGTACCTAGTCTGCATTTTGTACCCGGTCTGCAGTCTGCAGTCTGCATTTTGTACTGACCGGGGACCAAAGTGTTGCTGAGACATCGTAAGCATAGAATCGTTCTCAGTAAATGTTATGAGAGGAAAATTCTGGTGTATGTTGTTGTGGTTACGGTTTACCTGTTTAATACTTGGAAAGTATCCAGCTGCCAACGCTAAGAAAGGTTATTCGCAGGTGGGAAATGAATTACTACACGAGGCTGGATCTTCTTGGATAGTATAAGCGGCCCGGAATTATATACCAGTTACTCTTTTTAATTTTTCTGCTTTACTTTTGATTTTAAACCGATTTGTTCGATTTTAGAGTTCGAGACACTGACTTGCTGACTCCGGAAGAGCAAACCGGATTTAACGATTACGTCATAAGACATGCTTTAACGTGTTTGAGATAAAGCGACGAGTTCGCTTTTTACCAATTTCTCCAGATCGCAAATCATGTTTTTATAGTGCCATATTCACAACAGTATATAAATGCTTCGCTCACAACTCTCGATAACGGCATGTTCAGTTGTGGCCAAATATATCTTTAAATATTTATTTTAATTTAACAAAATATTCAAAGCGATAAGACAGATGATCTGAGTCATCCGATTTTAAACATTACGTCATTCCGTAACGCAAAAGACAAAATGCTGTCACAATTTTCGTCACGCCGGTTAGCACGTTGAGATTCTGACGATGTGTTTATCTTTATCGATGATCATGTTTTTATAGTGCCCTATTTACAACAGTATATAAATACACTGCTTACAACTCTCAGTAAAAGCATGTTCAGTTGTGGACAAATGTATGTCAACATTTAATTTTTTAGTTTAATTCAACAAAATTAAATATTCAAAGCGATAAGACAGATGAGCTGAGTCATCAGATTTTAAACATAACGTCATTCGGTAACGCAAAGGGCAAAATACTGTCACAATTTTCGTTACGCCAGTTGGCACGTTGAACCAAGTAAAAACATTTGTCAAGGGTGGAGTGGGTCAAAACGACTGGTAAATGCCTATAATACGCTTTCTTGTAACCTGTACGATAGAGCATAGCAATGATGTATTTCGTATTTGCATTCACAATTTGGCTTAAAGAGCCCTTGACATGATTAAAGGAAACTGTGCACAAAGCGTGGTTCCCAGGTGTGGGGAAAAGTTCAATTCTTTTGGGCTGTTACGGTGCCCATACTGATCAATCTTAAAGATGTGGTTACTTTTATATTGGGAAAATTATCGCCCATTTTTTGAAATGCGTCTGTTTTGAGAATTTTGATGGCCTTTTTGTTCAGGGTTTTGAGGAAGACCGACCAAAAGACAGCGAAAAATGGTCTTGAGTGAAGAATGGATGAGGTCATGGGCATAGTCTGTGGAGCTATGTTTGGTGAGGAGAGGGTGAATAATTCAGTTGACGTCCTTTCCAGGGTATTGATCGCCTTTCAGTTGGTCAAATTTCAGCATTAGTCACAGTTACACACTTTTACTGCAACGTGCTGTTACAGATGCTTGAATGTTATTGAACCTGCAGTCACGCACGGCTCGCTTGCTTTCTTTTAGAGACGAACCAACACTTCGTCGGTTCTGCACGCATTGCGGGCCTATGTTTAATACAGCATTCAGTAGAATACAGTAAAACACGAAAGTACTGGCTCAATGTGCAGTAGATAGACTAGTTTTGGGCTTCTGTAGTAACATTTTAACCTAGGAGAGTAGAAGACTATTTTTTATTTTAAAGAGGTTATCGTGTAGAAAAGTTTGAAACTAAAATTTGATGAAACCAAAAGATTATTAGTCATTATTAATCTTGCTATTTAAATTAATCTCTGATTGTTTTTTTTTGCTAGTTGGGGGTGTGCTTGTTGCAGACTTTTTCTCAGGCTTGGTCCACTGGGCAGCAGATACTTGGGGCTCAGTTGATATCCCTGTTTTTGGAAAAGCCTTCATCCGTCCATTTAGAGAGCACCATGTGGATCCCACGGCTATAACGAGACATGATATCATCGAAACAAATGGTGACAACTGCTTGTTAACCCTGCCTGCATTATTCTACATGTCCTACAGATATTTTACTTTCAGCCAAGAAGTGATACAAGCATCTTATGGAATGGATTGTTTTGTGTTTTCCCTGGCAGTCTTTGTCACTCTTACCAACCAGATTCACAAGTGGTCCCACACATACTTTGGTTTGCCATTATGGGTCCAAAAACTACAGGACTGGCACATTATATTACCAAGGAAACACCACCGAATTCACCACGTTGCTCCTCATGAGACATATTTCTGTATTACAACTGGCTGGTTAAACTATCCACTAGAGGTCATCAAGTTCTGGCCATCTTTAGAGTGGTTGATTGAGAAAACAACTGGGGCTAAACCAAGATCTGATGATTTCAGGTGGCTGGGGAAATCTGAGAAATTGCAATGAAGTTTTAGTACTGGAGAATGTCAACAGAGGACAGGTGCATGTACATCCTGGCCAACCCATCATCCATCATTTCCAAGCTCCATGCCCTCTATCTAAAAAATAAATGTAATGAATTTGGCCTGTAGAAGAAGGAAAATTGTGATCTCCAAAAAAAGGTTAATCTATTGCACTGGAGAAAGATGACAATAAACAATAATAGAAATAAAGAAAATATAAATAGAACAATAAATTGAAGCTTATAGGAGCTTAGTTTGTTTCAAATTTATGGTTCTCATGGAAGTGACCTAGACATTATTTAAGTGGTAATAAGTTGTGGTGTTTGCACACAATTCATATTGTGTGGTTCCAGAAAATATCCATACATGTACCTCTCCCACGGATGGTTTTTTAGTTTGTAAACGCCCCCCCCCCCTCCACCTCTTTGGAAATTCCAGTTTCAAATTAGCTTCTTGCTTTCCTTTAAAAAAATTGGCCTTTGACATCCCCCCCCTCAGAATTCCCAGTGACCATCCATGGGGAGGGTATGGATATTTTCTGGAACTGCTTTTTAAATGAAGTGGGAGACTTCATGTACATGTACACTGTAGTATAATGAAGGTTTTTTCATTCTTTTTATTCCCAACAGCTCAGTTCTTGTCTGTAAAGCATCTTATTCTTACCAATTTTCACATGTATTTAATTTTGCAAAAATTCAGGAGCTGTATTTCGTGAGTATTAATATTCACGATTTGAGGAAGAGAGTGAACAAAGTGTATTTAATTTCGTGGTTTTGCCATTGATTTAGTCTCCTAAACCGTGGTCTGTGGCCCTGTTTCACAAAGAAAAGGAATTTTTCAGGGGCTCCTGGCTAGAATATGTAACATGGTATTTAATTTCACATGTAATTTTTGCCTTCTGTTTCTTTTTTTGCAAATATTAATTTTTTCAATTTTTGTCAAAACACATAAAACACAAAATTAAGTACACTTGAAATCATAACATAAATGCTGTGGGGGGGGGGGGGACTGTAGATTAAGTAGCATCATATCCATATAGTAGTAGTAATGTACACACATTGTAACTTACTTCATGCTTGAGAAACTGGGCTCAGTCAGGTAAGATAAAGTGCTAATTAAATAACTTTGAGATTGAGTCACAACTTCAGGTATGAGAAACTTGTTGCTTGCTCAGATATTGTTTACCGGTATTAACTTTGCAACTGCTACATAGGAGATATTATATTATTTCGTTTCATTGATAACAACCTTCATTGGAAGGAATTCATTACATAATTGCTTAAAAACCTTGAGTCTAAATAATAATTTATTGTAACAGACATAATATATACATGTAGTTTATTGGTTGGTTTCCCTAGGATTCTTTTAACTGAGATGTTTTTCATGTTACATGTCTATATAAACAAACTGTTTGGTACAGTGTATTTAATTCTAGTAATGTAATGAAATTCACCAGGTGTTTAAAGTTGTTTGTGCTTGCTGTTAAACTACTGGAGTATATAATTTTTATAACTTGTTATTTATGCAGTTGAATTGTGTGGCTGCAATTTTTTTTATTGTTATTTTGAGTCACTGCTTGAAGCAGTTTTAGAGCTTAGATATAAAGAGTTTTGGGTGCAGTGCAACTTCATTTAGTGTGTTTGATAAAAACTATGAAAGGGTGGTAAAAAAAATAGCTTATTAAAACATGCTGTGTAGTGTCTCGTTGGTGTAGTGGTCTCTGCCTTTTAACTTACAGCCTGGCCACCTTTAATGATAAATAGCTGATACCCGTGAACAATTCACCACTCAACAAGATGATTAGACTTTCCAAAGCCTTCAATTTTTTTTCAGGTCAGTAGGCTTCTCTTCCTCGAGTGCTTCGCGACCTCATTGAAGCTCGCTTCGCTCGTTTACTCACAAAACACAGGGCAAATTAATATCAATTGAAGAGGTTGACTTGGAGCAAGTCTACAACACGATGTTTTGAAAGCTGACAAATTTGCATCAGGCATGGGGTGGTGTTTGCTTGCTGAGAGAAACGTGTGACTTTTCTGAAACTTGTCCAAAGTGGATCTTTTCGATTTAAAACCAAATTGCGCACATCCTTGCCAGGAAAGTAAAGAAATGGTGTGGTTTTGGCATTTTGTAGCTTTGCCATTTTTCTGTGATGGGTGGACAACAGTTAATTCATCACATATTATAATATAGCTTAAAGCCTTGAAGAAAAACTAAAACCCAGCTAATTGAACATGAGATATTAGAGCTCGTGGGTTGTTACATTGTAAGGCTTTAATTGACAGATACCCACTAGCAACATAGTGATTATAATCATAAGCACAAACATGAGGCTGTTATATCACTTAATACATCTGAGTGGAAATGCTTAGAAACATAATCATGAGGGCTCTCAGGACCCAATCATTATTGATAAGAAAATGATTGATCATTACTCTTAGACAGCTATTTCAATTAACGTTGTCGGACAATCTTCGCAACAAGACTGCAAGGTGACATGGTTAATTTAATAATAAATTTACCAAACTTAGGCTATTGCTCACCCCTACAGAAAATAGATCACATAGACAAGTGTTTATGGTACTTTTACCCAAGAGAGCCTAAAACTTACTGCCGAATCACAGAAGAAGTACACGTATCCATAGTCACTTTTGGTCTTATCGCGTAAGCTCAAGGCTTTAATATCCGACAACGTTAATTGAAATAGCTGTATATGATTATGCTTGTGGTTATGATTATGTATGTTGCTCTTAATCATAGTGGAGACGTGAAAACTACAGCGACATAATCATAACTAAAACAATGCAAATTATCTATATATAGAGTTTTGGTCAGTAAATGTGTAGTTCCAGAATTTCTAATCGGAGTCATATCAAGATGGTTTCTTTTAAGGAGTTCAACCAAAAACAGAACAAGGAGAATTTAAGATATCTGTTCCCACTAGGTCATAAGAAGCTTATGTTTATCATGTTAATAAAAACTGCTATGTCACTAGTTACTACATGGCAAAGGCAAGCCAACTACTGGCAAATTCCCTCATGTAACATGAACGTACCACTCTACCTTGATTTTCCTGAATGTACAATGGAGTAGAAGTGGAATTTACTAGTATATTGCAACATTGATACATTAATATCAGTTGTTTTGTATGGTTGAGCACATTTTTGTTGCCATTTATGACTCATCTGAGTGCTAGATATGTTTATTAAGGATGGTGCCTGCTATTCTTGCAAAGGTAATGACTATAGGGAAAAAAGCAGATCTTTATGGCAAAGGTTATTGGAAACCAAAAAGAAAAATGTGGGTAACCACCCATTTTTCAGATATAATTAAGCAACCATAATTCTAAAAAAGCGTTAAAATACAGAGAATGTTTGGCAATTTCTTTCCAAATTTAAGCTCCACTATCTCTGAAAAATGCACGGTTACCCCCAATGTTCTTTTTGGATTCTGATGACCCTTTCTAAAGTCTGCTTTTTTCACAGTCATAAGCCATGCCAAATTATTGTTGTATTAAAGGGCAGATTCCTTAAGAAACCTGAATATCCCGAGATGCGCAGACCGTATGCGCAGGAACAAAAGAAGGCACCATCCTTAATTACAGTGGTACCTTATTCACTATGGCAAAGGCTAGTGTAGGTCCAAATTCAGACTCATTGTATTGCTTACTACAAAGTTTTCTTCCTTTATATCTCTGTGTTCTGTAGTAACCATGGTGTTCTGTAGAAACTGTAGTAGCTGTAGAGTCTCCCGGCAACTGCCCGCTGACCAAGAAACCTGAGGATTCTGGGCATGAGATTGTAAAATCAGCTGTAAAATTGGCTCTTGGAAAAAAGCAATTTCCGTTGACCAAAGCGTGCATAAAACATGGCTTTCCTTTAATAATGTGTTTTGCCATACTGAGTCCCAATGATCTCAGAATTTGATGGAATCTTGAGTGTGTGTGTCCAGGAAGGGGTTGAAGGGGGGGGGGGAGGGGGGTGAGGGTGGACTTGTTACATCCTCGAAAAATTGTAACCACATTACTATTCGGTTCCAACCTTATTCCGACTTTGCACTGCTTTCATCGCCCTTTCACATCTCCTGCAAACCGGTCGGTTCAGAATGACTGGAGTCTTGTGCCATTTTCCTGGTGGGATAGCCCTGTTGATTTCCTCGACCGCCGACTGCACTGGAAAATTGCTTTGATTTAACGTTCCAAGAGTCATGTGAAAGTCTTGCAGTCTTGTGTGAGGGATGTGTTTGTGTATACCGGTTGTAACTTCCAGATCGTTCTCGTTCTTCAGTGCCCATTGAGTCAAATCCTGTTGTGATTTCTTGTCTGCCATGAGTACAAGAGAAACTAGATCACCATAGGCGTGGATTGCACATTCTATTTTATCAAACCATACCTCGTGAGGTATCCAAGAAAAACTGTTCAGAAACTGTCCGATTTTCGCTGCTTCCTCTTCCGTATAGCAGCAATAGTAGTCAAATGTGAGATGAAGGGAACGTCCTCCCTCCGTGTCCAAAGAGAGTGGTTGGCCGAACGTTTTTAAAATCGACGCAGCACGTTCCATGTTCTCGACGAGCTCCTCCGGCCAATCGTGGTCGTCTTTCCAAAATGCTGGGCCAAAACCGGAGGTTTTCTTTTCGTCTTTTTTGACACATCGTGGACTACAGCCCGGACCGCCAGCTGATGGAAAAGCAGGACTGTATGCCAGACATTTTTCGGATTTGCGGGACACTTTGAACAAGAATGGCCATTTAAAGAAAACAGATGACACGAAAATAATAACAAATAGCAACAAAAGAAAGCAATTTCGTTAACTGAGACGTGCGTTTAACATGGTTTCTCTTTTGTATTGCCTGTTGTATTAATAAACATCGCGTGCTGTTTTTGGGCAAAGTCACGCGAGGACTGAAAGTCATTCAAAAGTTACGGTTTGTCTTACTGCTGCAATGTACGTACAGCTACTGTGTGCAAAGCATGAGTACCGTAAAAGTTCTATGAAGCCCTCCCCCCCGGGGGGGATTATTTCATTTGAGGCCTTTACAAGGTCTCCTCTGATTTGCTGAAAAAACAATGGAACAAACAACAAAACAATGGACCCTAGCCCTGAAAACAATAGAGCTGCGTGATACCAAGGTCCAATGAAATTAGAGGTTGTTAAGAGCTGCGTGGTGTCTGGAACGGGGGGGGGGGGGGGGGCTTTTGAGATTGGGGGGGTATTTCAAATCTCTAGACATGTAACCTCAAAATAATTTTCGCATGAAACCAGGAGCCTGGTGAAACTCAAACACTGTTTACTTACTTCTTATCAATAAAGACCGGCCAACTTTTCGAGCTTTCATAAAAATACACCAACTGGGGATGAAGTGGGCGTAATTACAAAATCTGATGCTCCAAACGGGGTGGTGGTGGTGGTGGTGGTAGGGGGGGTAGTATTAGAGAAGGGGAGCTTAAAAACAGTTTGACTTTCGGAGGCGGACTCATTAGAAAGCGGGGGCTAATAAAGACGGGGGGCTTAATAGAGCTTTTACGGTATATCAGGTTGCATTTCGTGACTCTTTCGTTACCGCGTGTCAAATATTTCGTGTAAAACAATTAGCAAGTTCTAGTTCAGTAACGCGCGCAAAGAGTGAAGACCTACGATTATCGCTATAAAGGAACCTTTTAAAGATTTCCTAAGGTCTTAAACCCGGAAACGTTATCGATCACATCACACTCACACAGTGATCAATTGAGGAAATAAATCCATTTGGAGTGGCAAAGTCCTGGTCATTTTCTTTTGGTTGTGGTGTGTACTAGCTACGATAACTTTCGCGCCCTAGCAAAACTCGGGCTTTACCTCGGTGTAAGAACCTGTGAAACTCACGGATGACGTAAAACAAAGGAAACAAAAACATTTTAAACAATACCGTACAGCAAAACAAAAGCTAACAAACAAAGAAAATCTTGTCAGGTTCTTACACTGAGGTAAACCCAAAACTCGTGGCACCGTTCGAGTCTGGCCACCTACAGATTGTGTATTGCTATACATATGTCACAAATAAGACAATAAAACGAAAAAAATAATCGAGAGTACGAAAGAAAGTGATTCCGTTGAGTAACACGTCAATAAAATATGGTGTCCCTTTTGTAGTTTGTATTGGCTGAACCGCGGAATACATCCGGCTCTGATCATGCGTAGGGGTTTACCTCGGTGTAATGCATCAGTCAATTCAAGCTGCGCTCATCCCCCCCCCCCCGGGCAACTGCGGGGCATTTGCGTGCCTTGTCAGTACCGGGGGTGGGGCATTAGCAAATCTGGCACGGCCCGGGGGTCGGGCATTTGCCTACCCCCGGGCTTTTGACACACACGGGGTTTCCGACTCGAAATCCAAACATGGAGGATTTTATCGCAAAGGACCAGCAGTTCGTCGCAGATTGGATTGTTCGTTAAGGACTGGACAAACTTGTGGAGGTTTTTCGATTTTATGCATTTCTTCATTGCTTATCAAGGCACAACTATCACTGTAGATAGCGAGATCGGGAACGATCAATGTGAATCGACTAACGCATGCTTCTTTGAACAAGGATTTAAGCAAAATTTGGTTGCGATGATTCTTAAACTATTACGATCGATTATTGAATTCTAAACATGTGTATAGGGATCGTCGTTTTATACTTTTACATATTATTAAAATATTCACAGCAGATGACGTAACAACAGACTTTTATAATGTCGAGATTTTTGTGTACCAGCGAACTGTTTAAAACAAAACATTAAAGTAACAATCAACTTCATGCAGTTCATGTAGTATTGTTGTCTGTGAAGTATTAAAGTGTCATCGCTTGGCATTCATACTAACTTTATTATTATGTTAAACATCGGATAGTTCCATTACAAACAATAGAAGACTGACAGGCAGGCCTACAGAAATGAAAAATCACACATAAAAATGCTGAAAGTGGCATCATTGTGCAATAAATGAAAACTGCTGCAGTGTTGATTGGGGACGTACGATCCCGGGGGCGGGGCATTTGCCCTCTTCCTTAGTCCCCACCGCGGGGCATTTGGCAGCTAAGGTGTCCTCACCCCTGGGAATTTGCCATTCAAGAGAAAAAAAATGCTAATGCCCGGGGGTTAGCCCGGGGGGGGCATGGGCGCCGTTGGAATTGACTGATGCATAAGAACCTGACAAGATTTTCTTTGTTTCTTAGCTATTGTTATGCTGTACGCCATTGTTTAAAATGTTTTGTTTCCTTTATTTTACGTTATCCGTGAGTTTCACAGGTTTTTACACCGAGGTAAAGCCAGGCGTAAATTTCTTTCGCTTGATATAGTGATGTACGTTTTGCTCCAGCAAACATGTTTATCATAATTCCACTTATTCAAATTGACGTTCAGAGAAATCATTATTGTTTAGTTTGACAACTACAATCGGGGCCACAATTCCTTGAGACACCCCGCTCCCCCATTCAATGTTGACCAGAGTAAAACATTTGGTTTTCAGAAACAACATTGAAAAGGGGAAGGGGGAGCTCACTTGCACAAACTGTTTGAAGGTTTGTGGCCGGGATTGTGTGATGCACAAGAGGTTGTCTGGATAATGTTATCAAACATTGAAAAGGGAAGGGGAAGCTCACTTGCACAAACTGTTTGAAGGTTTGTGGCCGGGATTGTGTGATGCACAAGAGGTTGTCTTGATAATGTTATCAAACATTGAAAAGGGAAGGGGAAGCTCACTTGCACAAACTCTTTCAAGGTTTGTGGCCGGGACTGTAGCTTCTTTGGAGAAGAAATAATGGGTGCATGGACGAATTTATTTCATAGTTGCATGAGAATCTCGACTCCAATGATTAA
Source organism: Siderastrea siderea (assembly GCA_964030785.1). NCBI lineage: Eukaryota > Metazoa > Cnidaria > Anthozoa > Scleractinia > Rhizangiidae > Siderastrea > Siderastrea siderea. The sequence goes on along the minus strand of CAXIQD010000314.1, from coordinate 39,897 downwards.
TCATAATAAGCATTTCTTAACTACTTCTTACATATTTTTGAGATAAATTGTTTTGATTATTACACCAGCTTATGATTGTCAGTATTTGACAGTCTGGCAGTGTGTTGCAAATTTAGGGGGTGTTATGTTTTGGTAGCAGCGAGGGAATATGGCGAGTGGACTTGCTGCCCTTTGTCAAACATCCAAAATACTTCGGAATATTGTGAACAAGACGGAACATTTAAAGCGTACAAACAGCACGAAAATAAATAGATAGATAGATAAATAAACAAAAAAATATTAATAATCAAGAGTGATCAGAGAAAGCGATACAACATGGCATCACCCTTTCAATATCACGCTAGATTCTAGTTTTATCGCGCCGAGGTTTTTCGCAGTCAAATCCCCCGATAGCTGCATCGAGAAGAGTCCTTGAAGAGCTATCAAACATAAAGTCGCGAAAAGCGTGAGATGCACGTAGCCCTATTACGTTACAAAAATAACAGTTAAATTACTATTTGATTCCAAGCTCATGCTGACTTTGCACATCTTTCATCGCCCTTTCGCATCTCCTGCAAACCGGTCGGTTGAGAATAACTGGAGTCTTGTGCCATTTTCCTGGTGGGATAACTCTGTTGATTTCCTTGACCGCCGACTGCACTGGAAAATTGCTCTGATTTAACGTTCCAAGAGTCATGTGAAAGTCTTGAAGTCGTGTGTGCGGGATGTGTTTATGTATACCGGTTGTAACTTCCAGATCGTTCTCGTTCATCAGTGTCCATTGAGTCAAATCCTTTTGTGATTTCTTGTCCGCCATGAGCACAAGAGAAACTAGATCACCATAGGCGTGGATTGCACATTCTATTTTGTCAAACCATACCTCGTGAGGTGTCCAAGAATAACTGTTTAGAAAATGTCCGATTTTCGCTGCTTCCTCTTTCGTGTAGCAGCAATAGTAGTCGAACGCAAGATGAAGGGAACGTCCTCCCTCTGTATTCAAAGAAAGCTGTTGGCCGAACGTTTTTAAAATCGACGCTGCACGTTCCATGTTCTCCACGAGTTCCTTCGGCCAATCGTGGTGGTCATTCCAAAACGCCGTACCAAAACCCGAGGTTTTCTTTCCTCCTTTCTCGACACATCGTGGACTACAGCCCGGACCGCCGGCTGATGGAAAAGCAGGACTGTATGCCAGACATTTTTCGGATTTGCGGGATACTTTTAACAAGAATGACCATTTAAAGAAAACGAATAAGGCGAAAATGATAACAAATAGCAATAAAAGAAAGTAATTTCGTTGACTGAGACGTGCGTGTGACATAGCCTCTCATTCGTATTGCCTGATTGTATTAGTGAACATCGCGTGCTTTTTCTGGGCAAAGTCACGCGACGCAGACGTTTTTTTGACTCGTCACGCACTCCCTTCTAATGAATATCTGCAGAATTAAGAGGGGAGACCCTTTACTACAGATCTGGCGTTGTTGCTAAGGGAATTTTGTGGATGGTATTGTGTCATATGCTGTTTTGCAGCGTTTTGTGCCACTGGATTGGTGAAATGTATGAAGTTGAACATTTGAATGTTAAAAATCGGCATTGCGCGTGCGTAGCCAGTGCCAGTCCCCAGCCGCGCATTAAAAAGAAAAATCCCTAAAACTCGGAAGGAAAGGTGGTAGAGTTCCGACTTTTTTTTCGCGAATCGGAGATAATTCAGCCTTCTTTATCATCTGACGTAAGCAATTACGTTATCACAAAGAAGAGAAAAACTACGACACAAAATGTCTAAAATCAAAAAATCGATACGTCACGTCTTGCATCTTGATGGTCATTGAATATTCGCACTGTTTGGAATAACCAAAACTGTATGCCGTTTGAGTTTTAGGATTTTTGATCTGTTTAGGTCACGTGACCTGCCAAATATGGTTGTGACTCAAAACATTTGAAATGCTTTCCATAGAACAAATGTGGCCAAGAAACTTATCTGTAGAAGTTAGGGTTTCCAAGATATGATTTGGAACTTCCTATAGCAACAATATGGTAGTTAAGATTCTCCCCCCTTACACAAACGGATATTTAGGTAGACCAATCATAGCGCACTTTCGAGTCCTGAAAGTCTACACTGAGGTGCATTTTGGGGAGGAGTGCCGTTACGAGCCAAAAGCGCTGAAGCGAGGAACAAATCCTTCTCTGAAGTAGGTTCTTTCGCTTGCTATTGTGATGTCCGTTTTGCTACAGCAAGCTTCGAGCTTGTTTATCATAATTGAACTTATTCAAATTGACCTTCAGCCATTCGCGAGAAATTATTTATATTGTTTATTTTGACAAAGAAGAAATGGACGGGTGCATGAACAAATTCATTTCATAGTTGCGTAAGAACTTTGCAGTCCAGATAAGTAATCGTAATAAGCATTTACTAAATACATCCTTACATCATTTTTGAAATGAATTGTTTGGACTGATGTTGCACCAGCTTCATTACTGGCACTGTGTTAAAATTCAGAAGGTGTTATGTGTAGGAAACAGCGAGGGAATATGAGAATTGCCGCCCTATCCCTAAAGTCCCAACAAAAATAATACGAAGAGTCCCAGCGCAGCGACCGTCCCACTTCCCGCCGGCGGCACCTTCAGCAAGACACAACGTTTTTGATGGCCCGCCTTGCCTTTCTCCCTTTAATCCAAGCCTCAACATGGTCCTTACTTAGGACTAGGTTAAACCTAAATGCATCTGGCCTGCAGTCTGCGTTGACTCAGTAACTCGAGTTTTTCTTTCCTCCGTTCTCAAAAAGTCGTCGATCCACAGCCTGGTCCACTAGCAGCGGATTAGACCAGTTAAGTAGAGTCTTCTTGGGGGATGACAGCACTCCAAACAGTGCGGTCTTCCGTACACATCTAGATGTTTCTTGGCTTATGTCTTAACTTACTTCCTATTTGAGGTTTAAGATCGCTCTCTGAGCGAGAATAAGCGTCTTTCTCATTTATCCTCCCAACGAGTTATTACAATATTATGCAAGATAATACTCGTTGGGAGGATGAATTAGAAAGACGCATATTCTCACTCAGAGAGCGAACCTTGCCCCAAATAGCATGTTAAAGTAAGATTTACCGGTAAACAAAGAAACACCGTTAGTTTCACAGAATTTTCTTGATTTTCAGTCAAAACTAAAGCTTTGGCCACCAAAGAGCGGACATGTCTGTCATAATTGTGTTTTGTGTTTTGTATTGAAAACTATAGGAACTTAATATTTTTCATAATGCTTGGATGACTTTAATGCACAGTTTCATACGGATAACAAAAATCAGCTCGAGATCGAATGATCTGAGAATCTCGAGTATGTATGTGTGTGTGTGTGGGCCAAGGTAAACCCGAAGGTGGACTTGCCACATGCCACCACAGCTACCAAAGTCTCATGGCAAGAAAAGGTAACCAAATTACAATTCGATCCTAAGTTTTTCCTGACTTTGCACGGCTTTCATCGCCCTTTCACATCTCCTGCAAACTGGACGGTTGAGAATAACTGGCCTGTTGTGCCATTTTCCTGGTGGGATAACTCTGTTTATTTCGTCGACCGCCGACTGCACTGAAAAATTGCTTTGATTTAACGTTCCAAGAGTCATGTGAAAGTCTTGCAGTCTTGTGTGAGGGATGTGTTTATGTATACCGGTTGTAACTTCCAGATCGTTCTCGTTCTTCAGTGCCCATTGAGTCAAATCCTGTTGTGATTTCTTGTCCGCCATGAGTACAAGAGAAACTAGATCACCGTAGGCGTGGATTGCACATTCTATTCTATCAAACCACATCTCGTGAGGTTCCCAAGAATAACTGTTCAGAAATTGTCCGATTTTCGCTCCTTCCTCTTCCGTGTAGCAGCAATAGTAGTCGAACGCGAGATGAAGGGAACGTCCTCCCTCTGTGTCCAAAGAGAGTGGTTGGCCGAACGTTTTCAAAATCGACGCTGCACGTTCCATGTTCTCCACGAGCTCCTTCGGCCAGTCGTGGTGGTCTTTCCAAAACACCGAGGCATAACTCGAGGTTTTCTTTCCGTCTTTCTCGACACATTCTGGACTACAGCCCGGACCGCCAGCTGATGGAAAAGCAGGACTGTACACCAGACATTTTTCGGATTTGCAGGATACTTTGAACGACAAAATGATAACAAACAGCAATAAAAGAGAGCAATTTTGTTGACTGAGACGTGCGTGTGACATGGCCTCTCATTCGTATTGATCGATTGTATGAATAAACATCGCGTGCTTTTTTTGGGCAAAGTCACGCGAGGACTTAGTCTCCCACGCAGACGTTCTTTTGACTTTTCACGCACCCCTGAGCTGAAACAAACGGATATTTACGTCAACCAATCACAGCGCCAAAAGAACGAGCCAAAAGAACGTATTGGTTGAAGCAAATCCTTCTCTGACGTAGATTCGCTTGATATTGTGATATACCGTTCTGCTACAGCGAGCTTGTTTATCATAATTCCGCTCAGTATTCAAATTGACTTTAAGCCATTTACGAGAAATTATTTATATTGTTTAGTTTGGCAAAGAAGAAATAGTGGGTAAATAGACGAATTCATTTTTTAGTTGCATAAGAACTTTGCAGTTCAAATTAGTAATCGTGTTAAGCATTTGTTCAATATATATTTAACTGACTCGTACTCCTTACATCATTTTTGAAATGAATCGTTTGGACTGATGTTACACCAGTTTAATACGTAATAATAATAATAGTAATAATAATAATAATAATAATAATAATAATAATAATAATAATAATAATAATAATAATAATAATAATAATAACAACTTTATTTCAGGAGGGTAAAACACATTACAGTTAACCTGTACCAACCATTACAAACCTGTGGCCCTCTATAAAAAAATTACAAAATATATTTTTAAAAAAATGAAAGAAAACGCGAAATAAATGGAAAACTACATATAAAAGGTAAGAGAAAGAGATGAATATAATAAGAACTAGTTTACAGTGAAATGGTCTAGGTCAGCGTTCATTGCAGCAAAGTGACTTGTATACGCTCTCATAAAAGATTTAAAGTTAGGGCAGTCTTTCAGTTTACGTACTTATCGTATTTGACAGTCTGGCCGTCTGTTAAACTTCAGACGGTGTTATGTTTTAGCAACCGGTGAGGTAACATGCCGGGTGGAACTGCCGCCCTTTCCCAGAAATGCTATAGCAAAATACTGCGAAGAGTCCCCGGAGACGGTGCAAACCCTTCCGGCGGTAGCTTCAGCAAAACACAACGTTTTTGATGGCCCGCCGTGCCTTCCTCCCTTTGACCCAAGCCTCAACATGGTCCTAACTTAGGCTAATCCTAGATTAGGCATCTGGCTCGCAGTCTGCATTGACTCCGTAATTCGAGCAGTTTCTCTCCTCCGTTCTCAAAAAGTCGTCGATCCACAACCTGGACAGCCTGGTCCACTAGCAGAATGAAACGTAGCGGATTAGACCAGTTTAAACAAGTCGAGTCTTCTTGGGGGATGACAGCACTCCACTGCAGTGCCTAGATTTCCGACGCAGACCTCAAATCAACGTCCCGCCTGAGCTTGTCCACGCTTATCAGTTTAAATATACTCTTTATGATGATGATGGTGATATATCAGCTGCTCCCAAAGGACAAAGTCACTAACAGCCAGATAGTTCTCTTGTCGGCGGAATGCAAGCGAAACCGATCAACCTGATCGGCATTTTCTGCGATATGTAAGGATATATAGATCGTCGTATCGATTGAGATAAATAAATAGATAGTTTAACAAACAAATAAATTAATAACCAAGCGGGGTGATAAAAGAAAGCGATACAACATGACAACACCCTTTCAGTATCACGCTAGATGCTAGTTTTATCGCCCAGATGTTTTCCGCGGTCGAACTCAAAATCACCCGATAGTTAAAGCTATCAAACATAAATGTCGCGTAAAGCGTGAGATGCAGGTAGCCTTATTACGTTACAAACATATTGTCAAATTACTATTCGATTCCAAGTACAAAGTTTATGCTGACTTTGCACATCTTTCATCGCCGTTGAGTCCGAATAATAAATCATAAGAAATAGTATTCCTAGTTACATTCAGGCCCGGCCAGGGGGGGGGGGGGTAGTGGAATACCAATATACCTCATTTCTTCCCCCTGGGATACCAATATACCTTAAAAATGCAAAAACGTTGATAACAAATGCCTATAATTATTGAAATACAGAATACCCTATACCTGAAAATTTTGGCATAAAATACCGAATACCTTACTTGGTAAAAAACGCCCTAGGTACCGTATACCCAAAACCCCTGGCCGGGCCTGTACATTATATTTGAAGTTAGAATGGTCCTGCAAGTTACACTAAACTACGGTTACTAATCTGTATGGTAATGCAACGAAATGAATGGGGGCCGGGGGGGGGGGGGGTGGGGGAGCGAATATACTTGCCGCCAGCCTGGCCCCAGTCCGAGATATCAATCACCCCGCTGCATTTTCCCTGCCGGCGGCGGTTCCCTGATACGTTCAGCTGTGCATTTTCTGTCAATGCTGTTTTGACAGAGTTTAATTAAGCTGTGGCCTAAAACAACTTTTAGCACACTCCGCGCTGCTTAGCAACTATAATAATAATACTGGTTCCTGTTCCAGATGTACGCGACATCCCACTTTTTGCTATTTGCTGAGTCATTCCTGGTAAATTCAATAGAAGCACATTTGGCAAACATGTCAACCTCTTGTGGGAATTTTCGTTTGTCCCGCAAAGGGCAGCACAAGTGCATCCCTAAGTTTAGGTAAGGCTGATTGTTTTACTTGATATTGCCGTCAAAGTTTCTTGTTTGAAAGAAATTGTTAAAGCGAGTTCCTGTTTACCGGACATTTCTTTTTGTAATTCAAATGTGCCAACATTAAAACAAAGTCGACTCATTGTTTCAGTAGCCAAATGGCCTTTGCTGACGTAACGTGAATCATCGCTATATTACGCTTGGGTTTTGCGTAGATTCTTGCACGTTCGCACTTGAGTTGCTCCATTTTTGTAGGAGTTGTTCGTCTTTAGTATGTACAAAATCCGGTTTTTTCTAAGTGTAAATCTAAATCTAAATGCATGAGGATAAACCGCAAAAGGACTAGGCCCGTCACTGCGCGTGTGCGCCTGCCTGTGCAAAGAATAAAATTTGTGGGTGCAGGTGAAACTAAGTAATATCAAGTGTCAGAGGCTAAGTGATGTGGGCAGTGATGACGTATTTAAAGAGGCTTGCTTTTGTACATGAGAGCTGGAGCCCTAGAACCAAACGACACGATTTACAACCCTCCCCCAGATTACTTTTGCGTGACGTTTCTCAGTTCTCGTGTGAACAGATGACAACATCACGCAATAACGAGTCTTTAGCAATTTTCGCATAGCGTGACATTAAAGCTCTCAGCCAAACTGACTAACGTTTTGAAGTCATGTTGCGCGCTCGTTGTACTCAAAAAAATTTCCTTCTTTTGTCACTCTTGTTTATTGTTTTCGTATCATTTGCCTTCTTCAAATGGCTCTACTTGTTGAAAGTATCTCGTAAAAGCGAAAAATGTCTGGTGTACAGCCCCGCTTTTCCAAGTTTGGGTCGAGCGGGTTGCAAAACGCGTTGTATTGAAAAGGAAGGAAAGGAAACCTCAACTTATGTAGCAGCGTGACGCAAGATAACGTTCGCAAGATAACGTTCGCAAGATAACGTACTGCTGAAGTCACGCCACTCGGCAATAAGTATGTTGTATGGACGTCTCAGTCAACGAAAAAAGTGCTTTCCTTTATTACTCTCGGTTATTTTCATCGTGTTTTTTGTGCTCTTTAAATTGCCCTTCTTGTTCAAAGAATCCCACAAATCCGAAAAATGTTTGGTATACAGCCCCGGTTTTCCATCTTCCGGCGGTCCGGGCTGTAGTTCACGATGCATTGAGAACGGATCAAAGAAAATCTCCAGCTATGGCGCGACGTTTTACGACGACGACAACCAATGGCCGGGAAAGCTTGTCGAGAACATGGAACTTGCTGCGTCTATTTTGAGGAAATTCGGCGAGGTACGGACTTTGAACACAAAGGGAGGACAACATCCCCTTCATCTCACTTTCGACTACTATTGCTGCTACACAGAAGACGAGGGAATTAAAATCGGTCAGTTTCTAAATAATTACCCTTGGGCACCTCACAAGGTATGGTTTGATAAGGTAGAATGTGCAATCCACGGTTATGGTGAACTAGTTTCTTTTGTGCTCATGGTTGACAAGAAATCACAACAGAGCTTGACTCAATGGGCACTGAAGAACGAACGAGATCTTGAAGTCACAACCGGTTTACACAAGCATATCCCACACACACAACTGGAAGACTTTCATATCCCCCTCGGTATAGTAAATCAAAGCAATTTTCCAGTGCAGTCGGCAGTTGAGGAGATCAACACAGTCATTCTTCGAGGAGAGTGGCACAACTTTCCTGTTATCCTCGACCGACCGATTTGCAAAAGATGTGAGAAGGTGATGAAAGATCATAGTAGGAACTAATTTTTTTTAATATACGTTTCGCGATACACAAACTGTAACATTTATGCTGGATTTTAATTGTTGCATGACTGTTCTTAGTGCTCGCGTGACTTTGTCCTCCAAAACGTCACGTGATGAAACATTTTGGAACTACTGGCATAATATTGCAATACAAAAGGGAAGCCATGTTGCATAGACGTCTCAATCAACAAAACTTCTTTCTGCTGTTACTCTTGGTTATTTTGTTCCTATTATTCGCGTCCTTTAAATGGTCCTTCTTATTTAAAGGATCCCGCAAGTCCGAAAAATGTCTTGTGTACAGTCCGGCTTTTCCATCTGAAGGCGGTCCGGGCTGCAGCCCACGGTGTAGTGAAAAAGATGGAAAGAAAACTACGAGATACGGAGCTGCATTTTACAACGAATTTCATTCTTGGCCGACTGCACTTATAGAGAACATGGAGCTTGCCGCATCGATCTTAAAAAAGTTTGGCCAACCGCTAGGTCTACAGACCCGGCATCGCCTCCATCTCGCGTTCGACTACTATTGCTGCTACACGGAAGAGGAGGCAGTTAAAATCGGGCAATTTCTAAACAGTTATTCTTGGACACCTCACGAGGTATGGTTTGATAAGATAGAATGTGCAATCCACGCCTATGGTGATCTAGTTTCTCTTGTGCTCATGGTCGACGATAAATCACAACAGGAATTGACTCAATGGGCACTTAAGAACGAACGAGATCTGGAAGTCACAACCGGTATACGGAAGCATATCCCGCACACTCGACTGCAAGACTTTCATATGACTCTTGGAACGTTAAATCAAAGCAATTTTCCAGTGCAGTCGGCGGTCGATGAAATCAACAGAGTTATCCCATCAGGAAAATGGCACAAGACACCTGTTATTCTCAACAGACCGGTTTTTAAATGATGTGAGAAGGTGATTCAAGCTCATAACCAGGAATAATTTGTAACAGGAACAAATTACGATATACAAAGCAATATTTTAATGCATCTTGAGCTTGTTCAAGGATTGCGTGACTCTCCTCCTTTGCGCTCCAAAACATCACGCGATGAAGTGTTCTTTGTCATAAAGTAGTATCTAGAGTATTCTGCCTATTTAGGAAACATGAAAAAGGAAAGCCATTTTGTATGGACTTCTCAGACGACAAAATTACTTCCCTCTATTACTCATGTTTCCTTTTTTTGAGAGTCCTTTTATTTAAATGGCTCCTGTTATTTAAAGTAACTCGCAAATCCGCAAATCCAGCCCTGCTTTTCCATCTAAAGCCGGTCTCGGATAAGTCAACGATGTCCTGAAAGGGATAAAAGGGAAACCTCGCTATAGGAAGCAGCATTGCATAAAAATTTTTTCCCTGCCCGATTGAAGTTATGGGGAACGTGGAACTTGCTGCATCGAGTTTGAAGGAGTTTGGCAAGCCCCTTTCTTTGGCAGAGGCAGGGCTTCCCCTTAATCTCCGTTTTCGACTTCTATTGGTTTACACGGAAGAGGAAGGAATGAAAACTGGATTTTACCTAAATAGTGATTCTTGGGCTGAACACGAGGTATACTATGGCGGAATGTGCATTCTTGTACTACTCGTGAGTATGAAATCACAACAAGATTTGCCTTAAGAACGAATGAGATCTCGAAGTCAAAATCGGTTTTAATATGCAGACACATCCCGCACCCACACGACTGCAAGGGACACTTGACTTGAGTTCTGTCACCTGAGTAGCCCCCTCTCTGAAGGGAGGGGGCTGCCGAGATAAAATGATTCTCCACACTTCATTAATAACTCCCAACCGACAAAACGGCACAGCAGCCATTTTTAAAACAACCATGCTTGATCCACCTTTTTAAACAGTTGCAAAATTTAATGCAGTTTTTTAAGTGTCTTTCATTGTACATAGTTTTAATATTCTATTTAAGTAAAATATTTGTGGATAATGCATTCAAATATCTGTATTTTGGCTATTTAAGTAAAATGTTTATGGATCGATAATGCTCTAATAAAGCTCAACTAAAACCAATTCATCTCCGGCGTTAGTCGTTCATTTGAAACGGGACGCTTACTAGAGAGACACCGCTCACTTACAGGTCCATCACCAATCCCGTACTCATAGTCGGCTAGCCGCTTTTAGTGTCATCACGTAACGCTCCACGTGGGAGGAGCGTTGCGTGACGACACTAAAGCAGACTAAGAGTCGGCGGGCTCCTCTGATGTATTATTGTTGCGTGACAATTCTGTCACGCAAAATCTACAGTCGAAGAGCTGCGATTATAAACTGTGATCAAGTGAAATGCGGATAACTTCCTATATTAAACTATAGCTACCATTGTGAACAATGAATGAGAAATTATGCGTTAGCTTTAGGCGGAGTAGGAGTGACCGCAGCCTTCAACGCAGACGTTCCTAGGGCTCGTCACGGACCTGAGCCCGCTCCATTTGGCTTACATGACACATATTCCGCGGACAGACTCAAGGTCAATGAGGGCAGGTAAGCGTTAGTATTTAGTTTTTGCCGTTATTTTTCTCTCTTCCCCTCATTTATTGTAACATGTTTTACTTTGGAATAGACTTCTAAGGCTATTTCTAATTTACTTGAAATTTTTCTCTTTAAGCCTATATTTTCCGTGACTGGATTCGTTTAATGATCGATCACGGGGGCAATTTATCCCCCCGTCGAGTTGAAGATCTCTGCACCATTTAAGTCTTACTTGCTTTCTTTTTTCGACGAGTTACAAATTAAGCGGAAGATACATATTTAATGCCTGGCTATCGTAATTAGTTTTTGCACTGTTCGTGAGTTGCTGAAGAATCGTTTCTAAGAACATGACTTACTACACATTTTACTTTATCGTCCTTTAATGCTTTCTTTCCTGTAAGAAGATTGTGTTTGTCCAGATATTTGTCTAGTTCGAATACTTTCAATTTGCTGATTCTCCTCCCAGAAATAATTGTCGCCATTCATTTTCCTAGAATGTCTTCTGCCTAAGCTACTGACGTTTCCTTCCTCTCTGAACAGCTCTCATCTGTGATCTTTGTTTAAGATCATTTAGATGCTGCACATACTGCTTTACTAATTTCGGATCAACTGCAAATTTGGTGGGAAAGCGGTCAATGGCAGTCTCTGTCTGCAGATTTCCATTACTTCACTCTTTTTTTAATATTAGCTCTGGGCTGCCTGTCATCCGGAAATGATAGTTCACAAGAGGATGAGGAAAGCCAAGCAAGTGAGAGTGACATTCAGATGACTGATGATGCTCTGTGAATGATATCAAGGTTACAAGAAAAACTTTTTTTCGCTTGCATCAGTTGAAATTTGCAATGTTCCAGTTTGTGTTTAAGAGCATTGCCACAACATTGGATTTCTTATATATCTGAAAAGTATATAATTAACTTGTACTTTGTCCTGACCTTCAGGTTGTTTACTAAGTTTAAGAGAGACCCTTGCTTAAATGGCTTGTTCATGACAGTTACTGTGTTTAATATATTTGCACCAATTCATGCACCAATGGCCTATTAAAAGTGTTTTTGTTTAAAGGGGGGGGGGGGGGTTATGAAATTTTTCAACCACTTCAAGGAGGGGTCACAGAAAGTTATTATCTGCTAAAGGAGGGGTTATAGACTTTTGCTGTTTGGGGTTAAAAAATCATCTACCCCCTCCGCTGCTCTAAATAATGACCGTTCCCTTATTGGAAAACAAAAAGAAAAATGTGGGTAACCACCCATTTTTCAGAGATAATTAAGCAACCATAATTCTAAAAAAGCATTAAAATACAAAGAATGTATGGCAATTTCTTTCCAAATTTAAGCTCCATTATCTCTGAAAAATGCATGGTTACCCCCAATTTTCTTTTTGGATTCTGATGACCCTTTCTAAGGTCTCCTTTTTCCACATAGTGATAAGCTGTGCAAAATTATTGTTGTATTAATGTGCAAATTCCTTAAGAAACCCAAATATCCTAAGATGCGCAGACCATATGCGCAGGAACAATAGGAGGCACCATCCTTAATTACAGTGGTACCTTATTCATTATCGCAAAGGTGAGTGTAGGTCCAAAGTCAGACTCATTGTATTGCTTACTACAAAGTTTTCTTCCTTTACATCTCTGTGTTCTGTAGTAACCATGGTGTTCTGTAGAAACTGTACTAGCTGTAGAGTCTCCTGGCAACTGCCCGCTGACCAAGAAACCTGAGGATTCTGGGTATGAGATTGTAAAATCAGCTGTAAAATTGGGGGGGGGGGGGGAGACAGGGGGGTTTGAACCTCCCGCTTCCCGTACCCTTTAATCCCGGTTCCCGCCCTGTATTTTTTCGCTCCTGCCCCTTTGCATTTTTTCGATTACAAAATATTGCACAATGTTGCATAATTTTCCCTTTTTCTCACGCTTCCCGCCACCTTGGGAATCCCGCTTCCCGCCCCCTCTTCTCCCGCCTCCCGTACACCTCCCGCCCCCTTTTCTCCCGGTCTCCCGCCCCCTGTCCCCCCCCACAAAATTGGCTCTTGGAAAAAAGCAATTTCCGTTGACCAAAGCGTGCATAAAACATGGCTTTCCTTTAATAATGTGTTTTGCCATACTGAGTCCCAATGATCTCAGAATTTGATGGAATCTTGAGTGTGTGTGTCCAGGAAGGGGGTGAAGGGGGGGGGGGTGAGGGTGGACTTGTTACATCCTCGAAAAATTGTAACCACATTACTATTCGGTTCCAACCTTATTCCGACTTTGCACTGCTTTCATCGCCCTTTCACATCTCCTGCAAACCGGTCGGTTGAGAATAACTGGAGTCTTGTGCCATTTTCCTGGTGGGATAACTCTGTTAACCTGCGATCAGGCCGAATTTTAGCATCGCTCTCATATTCTCTTACGTTGGTCGCTCGCTAAAATAGGGCCTGATACAATCTCTCACAGAAGTTCATGTCGGCGGCCAAATTTTGGCCGCGGGAATCTGGCAATCTCATTGGCCCTTTAACAATAGAGCTGTCAACGGAAGTAATTTCGATCAGACCGCCATCGCCAAGGAACAACCAGGGAACAAGTCTGCCGAAGTAAAATGTGTCGCTCTAATAAATTCCGGTCGTTCTAGGAGAATTGTCACCATTTCTTTCTCTCCTGAGAATGGCGTTCGGTTTGACGCAAGCTGTTTCTCACCTGGAGCAGAGAAGTACAGCAACAGTGAAGTATGAGTGAAGTAAGCTTATGTATTCCGTTTTATCGCATCGTGTCTCGGAGTTTTTATTTGACGGCTTTCAGCTGGTATTGATAACATGAACAGAGTAGAGGTTGTTTCCGCGTTTTACGAAACAAACCGAACAGCAGACGAACAAGTATCTTTCGCCAAGAATGATCAACAAGTCAACCGATAATTCGGTAAACTTAACGGCAAACTGATGTTTGGCGAGAACCGCAATCAAGTCGCAATACAATTTTCAGTTTATTCATTCATTCTTTAATACTTATGTCGTTTTATTGATCTCTGACATTGACATCAAAAGATCTGACTAGTTTTATAATAAATGTTCTTCGTTTTAAAATTCGCTGCTGTTTAGAGATACAATTCGCTGCTAATCTCAAATATTTATCACTTCTGGAACTAAATTAATTACAAAATACTGCTATGTTTATAAACGGTTTTATTTGTATCTTCATTCTAAACAATGAAACTGAAGGTATTTCTCTTAATTGCCAAGGTTTTTTTACGCAGAAAATCGGTGACAAATGCGAAGAGAATATTTCCGTATACAACCTGAAGTGGGAAAGGATTGAAGCATGCAGCATATTTTGGTACATGACAACCTCGTCGTGTTTTGAATTTTCATTCAGTTTCAGCTCAGACAGAGCAACCATGTACAATACCGGAACCTTCAAGTTAGCAATCGTGTAAATTTGAGTGCTTGTGTCTAGAATGTACGTAGCCTATGATTTTCTTATTTTGCCGACATTTGCGTGCATTTTTTTTGTTATGGGAAATTTGCATACCGAGGATCGTGCAAGCAGAAGAAATTTTGATTGGCTATTTTGCTAAATGTCAATCAATCAAAAAAGTGGGCGGCAGACGTTCCGTAGAAGAATTGTATCAGGCTCTATTTTTCGTTTCGCCCGTCGCGCCTGAATGTTTCACCGAGCGAAACGAAAATAGAGCCTGATCGCAGGTTATAACTCTGTTGATTTCCTTGACCGCCGACTGCACTGGAAAATTGCTCTGATTTAACGTTCCAAGAGTCATGTGAAAGTCTTGCAGTCTTGTGTGAGGGATGTGTTTGTGTATACCGGTTGTAACTTCCAGATCGTTCTCGTTCTTCAGGGCCCATTGAGTCAAATCCTGTTGTGATTTCTTGTCCGCCATGAGTACAAGAGAAACTAGATCACCATAGGCGTGGATTGCACATTCTATCTTATCAAACCATACCTCGTGAGGTATCCAAGAATAACTGTTTAGAAAATGTCCGATTTTCGCTGCTTCCTCTTTCGTGTAGCAGCAATAGTAGTCGAACGCAAGATGAAGGGAACGTCCTCCCTCTGTATTCAAAGAGAGTGGTTGGCCGAACGTTTTTAAAATCGACGCAGCACGTTCCATATTTTCCACGAGCTCCTTTGGCCAACCGTGGTGGTCGTTCCAAAACGCCGTACCAAAACCCGAGGTTTTCTTTCCGTCTTTCTCGACACATCGTGGACTACAGCCCGGACCGCCAGCTGATGGAAAAGCAGGACTGTATGCCAGACATTTTTCGGATTTGCGGGATACTTTTAACAAGAATGACCATTTAAAGAAAACGAATAAGGCGAAAATGATAACAAATAGCAATAAAAGAAAGTAATTTCGTTGACTGAGACGTGCGTGTAACATAGCCTCTCATTCGTATTGCCTGATTGTAGTAGTGAACATCGCGTGCTTTTTCTGGGCAAAGTCACGCGACGCAGACGTTTTTTTGACTCGTCACGCACTCCTCGCTAATGAATATCTGCAGAATTAAGGGAGGAGACCCTTTACTACAGATCTGGCGTTGTTGCTAAGGGAATTTTGTGGATGGTATTACGTCATATGCTGTTTTGCAGCGTTTTGTGCCACTGGATTGGTGAAATGTATGAAGTTGAACATCTGAATGTTAAAAATTGGCATTGCGCGTGCGTAGCCAGTGCCAGTCCCCAGCCGCGCATTAAACAGAAAAATCCATAAAACTCGGAGGAAAGGTGGTAGAGTTCCGACGTTTTTCGCGAATCGGAGATAATTCAGCCTTCTTTATAATCTGACGTAAGTAATTACGTTATCACAAAGAAGAGAAAAACTACGACACAAAATGTCTAAAATCAAAAAATCGATACGTCACGTTTTGCATCTTGATGGTCGTTGAATATTCGCACTGTTTGGAATAACCAAAACTGTATGCCGTTTGAGTTTTAGGATTTTTGATCCGTTTAGGTCACGTGACCTGCCAAATATGGTTGTGACTCAAAACATTTGAAATGCTTTCCATAGAACAAATGTGGCCAAGAAACTTATCTGTAGAAGTTAGGGTTTCCAAGATATGATTTGGAACTTCCTATAGCAACAATATGGTAGTTAAGATTCTCCCCCCTTACACAAACGGATATTTAGGTAGACCAATCATAGCACACTTTCGAGTCCTGAAAGTCTACACTGAGGTGCACTTTGGGGAGGAGTGCTTGACGAGCCAAAAGCGCTGAAGCGAGGAACAAATCCTTCTCTGACGTAGGTTCTTTCGCTTGATATTGTGATGTCCGTTTTGCTACAGCAAGTTTGTTTATCATAATTGAACTTATTCAAACTGACCTTCAGCCATTCGCGAGAAATTATTTATATTGTTTATTTTGACAAAGAAGAAATAGACGGGTGCATGAACAAATTCATTTCATAGTTGCGTAAGAGCTTTGCAGTCCAGATAAGTAATCGTAATAAGCATTTATTAAATACATATTTAACTGACTCGTCTCCTTACATCATTTTTGAAATGAATTGTTTGGACTGATGTTGCACCAGCTTCATTACTGGCACTGTGTTAAAATTCAGAAGGTGTTTTGTGAAGGAAGCAGCGAGGGAATATGAGAATTGCCGCCCTTTCCCAAAAATCCCAACAAAAATAATGCGAAGAGTCCCAGCGCATCGACCGTCCCACTTCCCACCGGCGGCAGCTTCAGCAAGACACAACGTTTTTGATGGCCCGCCTTGCCTTTCTTCCTTTAATCCAAGCCTCAACACGGTCCTTACTTAGGACTAGGTTAAACTTAAATTAGGCAACTGGCTAGCAGTCTGCGTTGACTCAGTAACTCGAGTTTTTCTTTCCTCCGTTCTCAAATAGTCGTCGATCCACAGCCTGGTCCACTAGCAGCGGATTAGACCAGTTAAGTCGAGTCTTCTTAGGGGACACACCTAGATGTTTCTTGGCTTATGTCTTAACTTACTTCCTACTTGAGATTTAAGATCGCTCTCTGAGCGAGAATAAGCGTCTTTCTCATTTATCCTCCCAACGAGTTATTATAATATTATGCAAGATAATACTCGTTGGGAGGATGAATTAGAAAGACGCTTATTCTCACTCGGAGAACGAACCTTTGCCCCAAATAGCATGTTAAAGTAAGATTTAAACAAAGAAACACCGTTAGTTTCACATAATTTTCTTGATTTTCAGTCAAAACTAAAGCTTTGGCCGCCAAAGAGCGGACATGTCTGTCATAATTGTGTTTTGTGTTCTGTATTGAAAATTATAGGAACTTAATATTTTTCATAATGCTTGGATGACTTTAATGCACAGTTTCATACGGATGACAAAAATCAGCTCGAGATCGAATGATCTGAGAATCTCGAGTATGTATGTGTGTGTGTGTGGGCCAAGGTAAACCCGAAGGTGGACTTGCCACATGCCACCACAGCTACCAAAGTCGCATGGCAAGAAAAGGTAACCAAATTACAATTCGATCCTAAGTTTTTCCTGACTTTGCACGGATTTCATCGCCCTTTCACATCTCCTGCAAACTGGACGATTGAGAATAACTGGCCTGTTGTGCCATTTTCCTGGTGGGATAACTCTGTTTATTTCGTCGACCGCCGACTGCACTGGAAAATTGCTTTGATTTAACGTTCCAAGAGTCATGTGAAAGTCTTGCAGTCTTGTGTGAGGGATGTGTTTATGTATACCGGTTGTAACTTCCAGATCGTTCTCGTTCTCCAGTGCCCATTGAGTCAAATCCTGTTGTGATTTCTTGTCCGCCATGAGTACAAGAGAAACCAGATCACCGTAGGCGTGGATTGCACATTCTATTTTATCAAACCATGTCTCTTGAGGTTTCCAAGAATAACTGTTTAGAAACTGTCCGATTTCCGCTCCTTCCTCTTCCGTGTAGCAGCAATAGTAGTCGAACGCGAGATGGAGGGAACGTCCTCCCTCTGTGTCCAAAGAGAGTGGTTGGCCGAACGTTTTCAAAATCGACGCTGCACGTTCCATGTTCTCGACGAGCTCCTCCGGCCAATTGTGGTGGTCCTTCCAAAACACTGAGGCATAACTCGAGGTTTTCTTTCCGTCTTTCTCGACACATTCTGGACTACAGCCCGGACCGCCAGCTGATGGAAAAGCAGGACTGTATGCCAGACATTTTTCGGATTTGCAGGATACTTTGAACGACAAAATGATAACAAACAGCAATAAACGAGAGCAATTTTGTTGACTGAGACGTGCGTGGAACATGGCCTCTCATTCGTATTGATCGATTGTATGAATAAACATCGCGTGCTTTTTTTGGGCAAAGTCACGCGAGGACTTAGTCTCCCACGCAGACGTTCTTTTGACTTTTCACGCACCCCTGAGCTGAAACAAACGGATATTTACGTAGACCAACCACAGCGCGTTTCCAAGTGCGTGACGAGCCAAAAGAACGTATCCGCTGAATGATATTGTGATATACCGTTCTGCTACAGCGAGCTTGTTTATCATAATTCCACTCAATATTCAAATTGACTTTAAGCCATTTACAAGAAATTATTTATATTGTTTAGTTTTTGTTTTAGTTTTATTGTTCATTTTTTAGTTGCATAAGAACTTTGCAGTTCAAATTAGTAATCGTGTTAAGCATTTATTCAATATGCATTTAACTGACTCGTACTCCTTACATCATTTTTGAAATGAATCGTTTGCACTGATGCTACACCAGTTTTAATACGTAATAATAATAATAATAATAGTAATAATAGTAATAATAATAATAGTAATAATAATAATAATAATAATAATAATAACAATAACAACTTTATTTCACGAGGGTAAAACACATTACAGTTAACAACTGACGAACCTGTGGCCCTCTATAAAAAAATTACAAAATATATTTTTAAAAATATGAAAGAAAACCCTAAATAAATGGAAAACTACATATAAAAGGTAAGAAAAAGAGATGAATATAATAAGAATTAGTTTACAGTAAAATGGTCTAGGTCAGCGTTCATGGCAGCAAAGTGACTTGTATACGCTCTCATAAAAGATTTAACATTAGGGCAGTCTTTCAGTTTACGTACTTATCGTATTTGACAGTCTGGCCGTCTGTTAAACTTCAGACGGTGTTATGTTTTAGCAGCCGGTGAGGTAACATGCCGGGTGGAACTGCCGCCCTTTCCCAGAAATGCTATAACAAAATACTGCGAAGAGTCCCCGGAGACGGTGCAAACCCTTCCGGCGGTAGCTTCAGCAAAACACAACGTTTTTGATGGCCCGCCGTGCCCCCCTCCCTTTGACCCAAGCCTCAACATGGTCCTAACTTAGGCTAATCCTAGATTAGGCATCTGGCTCGCAGTCTGCATTGACTCCGTAATTCGAGCAGTTTCTCTCCTCCGTTCTCAAAAAGTCGTCGATCCACAGCCTGGACAGCCTGGTCCACTAGCAGAATGAAACGTAGCGGATTAGACCAGTTTAAACAAGTCGAGTCTTCTTGGGGGATGACAGCACTCCACTGCAGTGCCTAGATTTCCGACGCAGACCTCAAATCAACGTCCCGCCTGAGCTTGTCCACGCTTATCAGTTTAAATATACTGTTTATGATGATGATGATGATGATATATCAGCTGCTCCCAAAGGACAAAGTTACTAACAGCCAGATAGTTCTCTTGTCGGCGGAATGGAAGCGAAACCGATCAACCTGATCGGCATTTTCTGCGATATGTAAGGATATATAGATCGTCGTATCGATTGAGATAAATAAATAGATAGTTTAACAAACAAATAAATTAATAACCAAGCGGGGTGATAAAAGAAAGCGATACAACATGACAACACCCTTTCAGTATCACGCTAGATGCTAGTTTTATCGCGCAGATGTTTTCCCCGGTCGAACTCAAAATCACCCGATAATTAAAGCTATCAAACATAATTGTCGCGTAAAGCGTGAGATGCAGGTAGCCTTTTTACGTTACAAACACATTGTCAAATTACAATGCGATTCCAAGATTATGCTGACTTTGCACATCTTTCATCGCCCTCTCACATTTCCTGCAAACCTGTCGGTTAAGAAAAGCTGGGGTCTTGTGCCATTTTCCTGGTGGGATGACCCTGTTGATTTCATCGACCGCCGATTGCACTGGAAAATTGCTCTGATTTAACGTTCCAAGAGCCATTGCCTCAAACTCTGTTGTGATTTCTTGTCCACCATGAGTACAAGAGAAACTAGATCACCGTAGGTGTGGATTGCACATTCTATCTTATCAAACCATACTTCGTGAGATGTCCACGAAGCGCTATTCAGAAACTGCCCGATTTTCGCTCCCTTCTCTTCAGTGTAGCAGCAATAGTAGTCGAACGCGAGATGAAGGGAACGTCCTCCCTCTGTGTTCAAAGTACGTGGTTGGCCGAACGTTTTTAAAATTGACGCAGCACGTTTCATGTTGTCGGCAAGCTCCACCGGTCAATCGTGGTCGTCTTTCCAAAACACTGAGCCATAACTCGAGGTTTTCTTTCCGTCTTTCTCGACACATCGTGGACTACAGCCCGCACCTCCGGCGGATGGAAAAGCGGGACTGTACACCAGACATTTTTCGGATTTACTAGCTACTTTGAACAAAAAGCGCTATTTAAAGAGCACAAATAACACGAAAATGATAACAAAGAACCCAAAATATCTTTGTCGCCTGAGGCGCGACAAGGTTTTCCTTTGATGGCAAACATAATCATAAACATCGTGTGATGTTTGCGCGGGAAAAGTCACGCGAGGACCGTTTGTCACGAAACACTAAACTTCAACTACTACGGTTTGTGTATCACGAAACCTATACATATAAGAGAAATAATACGAAAAGAGTAACCGACAGTACTCGAAGTAAGCAATTTTGTTGATCAACACGTCCATAAATTATGGGACCCGTTTTATAATTTGTATTGCCTGAAGTTTCAATAATGATTACATTACAAGCAGACTTCTTCCGCAATTCCGCTTGATATTGTGATGTATGTTTTGCTACAGCAAGCACGTTTATCATAATTTGTTTTACGTTAATTGGTATTTAAAATTCAAGGAGAAATTAGCATTGTATAGTTTGACAAATATCTTCTTTGGAGAAGAAATTTACTGCATAATTGCACAAGAATGTTGAGTCCGAATAATAAATCATAAGAAATAGTATTCCTAGTTACATTCTGTACATTATATTTGAAGTTAGAATGGTCCTGCAAGTTACACTAAACTACGGTTATTAATCTGTATGGTAATAGTAAGTAAGTAAGTAAGTAAGTAAGTAAGTAAAATCTTTATTTCACGAGGGTAGCACTAAAATAGCATAAAAAATACTAACAAACCAGTGTCCCTCTAAAATTATTTACAATAAAATATAAAAATACAGTAGAATACGAATATTAAAACTATGGATAAACTATGAGACAATATAACGATTAAAAATACAAGAAATACGAGATCAAATATTAGAAAGGTAAAAAGGGTAAAAAGTGTAACTAAATTACAGAATAAATGATTTAAAAGCTGCTGTTCTTTAAACATTCTCTTCCAAAGAGAGTTCCTAAAAGATTTAATCGTGGGTAATTCTCGCACAGATAGCGGTAAGCAACGAAAGGAGTGATGATGAGTGCAAAGAAATGAGTGATGAGTGCAACGAAATAAGTGGGGGCCGGGGGGGGGGAGGGTGGGGGAGCGAATATACTTGCCGCCAGCCTGGCCCCAGTCCGAGATATCACCCCGCTGCATTTCCCTGCCGGTGGCGGTTCCCTGTCACATTCAGCTGTGCATTTTCTGTCAATGCTGTTTTGACAGAGTTTAATTAAGCTGTGGCCTAAAACAACTTTTAGCACACTCAGACCTGCTTAGCAACTACTCTGTTACTCTGGTTCCTGTTCCAGATGTACGCGACATCCCACTTTTTGCTATTTGCTGAGTCATTCCTGGTAAATTCAATAGAAGCACATTTGGGAAACATGTCAACCTCTTATGGGAATTTTCGTTTGTTCCGCAAAGGGCAGCACAAGTGCATCCCTAAGTTTATGTAAGGCTATTGTTTTACTTGATATTGCCGTCAAAGTTTCTTGTTTGACACAAATTGTTAAAGCAAGTTCCTGTTTACCAGACACTTCTTTTTGTAATTCAAATGTGCCAACATTAAAACAAAGTCGACTCATTGTTTCAGTAGCCAAACAGTCTTTGGTGACGTAACGTGAATCATCGCTATATTACGCTTGGGTTTTGCGTAGATTCTTGCATGTTCGCACTTGAGTTGCTCCGTTTTTGTAGGAGTTGTTCGTCTTTAGTATGTACAAAATCCGGTTTTTTCTAAACGTAAATCTAAATCTAAATGCACGAGGATAAACCACAAAAGGACTAGGCCCGTCACTGCGCGTGTGCGCCTGCCTGTGCAAAGAATAAAATTTGTGGGTGCAGGTGAAACTAAGTAATATAAACTGTCAGAGGCTAGGTGATGTGGGCAGTGATGACGTATTTAAAGAGGCTTGCTTTTGTACATGAGAGCTGGAGCCCTAGAACCAAACGGCATGATTTACAACCTCCCCCAGATTACTTTTGCGTGACGTTTCTCAGTTGTCGTGTGAATAGATGACAATATCACGCAATAACGAGTCTTTAGCAATTTTCGCAGAGGGTGACGTTAAAACTCTCAGCCAAACTGACGAGCGTTTTGAAGTCATGTTGCGCGCTCGTTGTACTCAAAAAAATTTCCTTCTTTTGTCACTCTTGTTTATTGTTTTCGTATCATTTGCCTTCTTCAAATGGCTCTACTTGTTCAAAGTATCTCGTAAAAGCGAAAAATGTCTGGTGTACAGTCCCGCTTTTCCAAGTTTGGGTCGAGCGGGTTGCAAAACGCGTTGTATTGAGAAGGAAGGAAAGGAAACCTCAACTTATGTCGCAGCGTTTTATAAAGACGACCACAACTGGCCAGAAGAGCTTGTAGAGAACATGGAACGTGCTGCGTCAATTTTGAAAAGGTTCGGCCAACCACGAACTTTGAACACGAAGGGGGGACACACTCCTCTTCATCTCTCATTTGACTATTATTGCTGTTACACAGTAGATGAGGGAATAAAAATCGGTCAGTTTCTGAACAGTTATTCTTGGACACCTCATGAGGTATGGTTTGATAAGATAGAATGTGCAATCCACGCTTATGGCGATTTAGTCTCTCTTGTGCTCATGGTTGACAAGAAATCACAACAGGATCTGACTCAGTGGGCGCTTAAGAACGAACGAGATCTCGAAGTCACGACCGGTGTACGCAAGCACATCCTTCACACACAACTCCAGGACTTTCATATAACTCTTGGAACATTGAATCAAAGTAATTTTCCAGTGCGGTCGGCGCTCGAGGAAATCAACAGAGTTATCCCACCAGGAAAATGGCACAATACCCCTGTTATTCTCAACCGACCGGTTTGTAAAGGATGTGAGAAGGCGATTCAAGCCCATAACCAGGAATAATTTGCAATATGTTGTTGCACTATGTTGTAAAATATTTTAAATTATTATAAGCAAGGCAATATTGTCAAGTCTTTTAGGTTTCTTTTAAATAGCAGACACATTGCAATAAATTAGGGTAAAGGGTCTAGTTATTCATAAGTGCAAAACCTCTCTCTGTGCCAACCTCTCTAAATAAAATTGTTATTATTGTATTATTATTAGTTGCTGTTCGTTTGAAAATAAATATGTTGCGATAAGTGATTTCACTTTTATGCTTCTTTGGTTTTCTTGTGTGACTCTTATTGGTGTTCGTGTAACTAAGTTCATCACGTGACGCAAGATGACGTTCTGCTGAAGTCACGCAACTCAGCAATAAGTATGTTGTATGGACGTCTCAGTCAACGAAAAAAGTGCTTTCCTTTATTACTCTCGGTTATTTTCATCGCGTTTGTTGTGCTCTTTAAATTGCCTTTCTTGTTCAAAGAATCCCGCAAATCCGAAAAATGTGTGGTATACAGCCCGGGTTTTCCATCTTCCGGCGGTCCGGGCTGTAGTTCACGATGTATTGAGAACGGAACAAAGAAAATCTCCAGCTATGGCGCGACGTTTTACAACGACGACAACCAATGGCCGGGAAAGCTTGTCGAGAACATGGAACTTGCTGCGTCTATTTTGAGAAAATTCGGCGAAGTACGGACTTTGAACACAAAGGGAGGACAACATCCCCTTCATCTCACTTTCGACTACTATTGCTGCTACACAGAAGACGAGGGAATTAAAATCGGTCAGTTTCTAAATAATTACCCTTGGGCACCTCACAAGGTATGGTTTGATAAGGTAGAATGTGCAATCCACGGTTATGGTGAACTAGTTTCTTTTGTGCTCATGGTTGACAAGAAATCACAACAGAGCTTGACTCAATGGGCAATGAAGAACGAACGAGATCTTGAAGTCGCAACCGGTTTACACAAGCACATCCCACACACACAACTGCAAGACTTTCATATGACCCTTGGTACAGTAAATCAAAGCAATTTTCCAGTGCAGTCGGCAGTTGAGGAGATCAACAGAGTCATTCCACCAGGAAAGTGGCACAACTTTCCTGTTATCCTCGACCGACCGATTTGCAAAAGATGTGAGAAGGTGATGAAAGATCATAGTAGGAACTAATTTTTTTAAATATACGTTTCGCGATACACAAACTGTAACATTTATGCTGGATTTTAATGTTAATTGTTGCATGACTGTTCTTAGTGCTCGCGTGACTTTGTCCTCCAAAACGTCACGTGATGAAACATTTTGGAACTACTGGCATAATATTGCAATACAAAAGGGAAGCCATGTTGCATGGACGTCTCAATCAACAAAACTTCTTTCTGTTGTTACTCTTGGTTATTTTGTTCCTATTATTCGCATCCTTTAAATGACCCTTCTTATTTAAAGGATCCCGCAAGTCCGAAAAATGTCTTGTGTACAGTCCGGCTTTTCCATCTGAAGGCGGTCCGGGCTGCAGCCCACGGTGTATTGAAAAAGATGGAAAGAAAACTACGAGATACGGAGCTGCATTTTACAACGAATTTCATTCTTGGCCGACTGCACTTATAGAGAACATGGAGCTTGCCGCATCGATCTTAAAAAAGTTTGGCCAACCGCTAGGTCTACAGACCCGGCATCGCCTCCATCTCGCGTTCGACTACTATTGCTGCTACACGGAAGAGGAGGCAGTTAAAATCGGGCAATTTCTAAACAGTTATTCTTGGACACCTCACGAGGTATGGTTTGATAAGATAGAATGTGCAATCCACGCCTATGGTGATCTAGTTTCTCTTGTGCTCATGGTCGACGATAAATCACAACAGGAATTGACTCAATGGGCACTTAAGAACGAACGAGATTTGGAAGTCACAACCGGTATACGGAAGCATATCCCACACACTCGACTGCAAGACTTTCATATGACTCTTGGAACGTTAAATCAAAGCAATTTTCTAGTGCAGTCGGCGGTCGATGAAATCAACAGTTATCCCACCAGGAAAATGGCACAAGACACCTGTTATTCTCAACCGACCGGTTTGTAAAGGATGTGAGAAGGTGATTCAAGCTCATAACCAGGAATAATTTGTAACAGGAACAAATTACGATGTACAAAGCAATCTTTTAATGCATCTTGAGCTTGTTCAAGGATTGCGTGACTCTCCTCCTTTGCGCTCCAAAACATCACGCGATGAAGTGTTCTTTGTCATAAAGTAGTATCTAGAGTATTCTGCCTATTTAGGAAACATGAAAAAGGAAAGCCATTTTGTATGGACTTCTCAGACGACAAAATTGCTTCCCTCTATTACCCATGATTCTTTTTTTTTTTAGAGAGAGAGAGAGAGAGTCCTTTTATTTAAATGGCTCTTGTTATTTGACGTAACTCGCAAATCCGCAAATCCAGCCCTGCTTTTCCATCTAAAGGCGGTCTCGGATAAGTCAACGATGTCCTGAAAGGGATAAAAGGGAAACCTCGCTATAGGAAGCAGCATTTCATAAAACATTTTTTCCCTGCCCGATTGAAGTTATGGGGAACGTGGAACTTGCTGCATCGAGTTTGAAGGAGTTTGGCAAGCCCCTTTCTTTGGCAGAGGTAGGGCTTCCCCTTCATCTCCGTTTTCGACTTCTATTGGTTTACACGGAAGAGGAAGGAATGAAAACTGGATTTTACCTAAATAGTGATTCTTGGACTGAACACGAGGTATACTATGGCGGAATGTGCATTTTTGTGCTAATCGTGAGTAAGAAATCACAACAAGATTTGCCTTAAGAACGAATGAGATCTCGAAGTCAAAATCGGTTTTAATATGCAGACACATCCCGCACCCACACGACTGCAAGGGACACTTGACTTGAGTTCTGTCACCTGAGTAGCCCCCTCTCTGAAGGGAGGGGGCTGCCGAGATAAAATGATTCTCCACACTTCATTAATAACTCCCACCCGACAAAACGGCACAGCAGCCATTTTTAAAACAACCATGCTTGATCCACCTTTTTAAACAGTTGCAAAATTTAATGCAGTTTTTTAAGTGTCTTTCATTATACATGGTTTTAATATTCTATTTAAGTAAAATATTTGTGGATAATGCATTCAAATATCTGTATTTTGGCTATTTAAGTAAAATGTTTATGGATAATGCTCTAATAAAGCTCAACTAAAACCAAATCATCTCCGGCGTTAGTCGTTCATTTGAAACGGGACGCTTACTAGAGAGACACCGCTCACTTACAGGTCCGTCACCAATCCCGTACTCAGAGTCGGCTTGCCGCTTTTAGTATCATCACGCAACGCTCCACGTGGGAGGAGCGTTGCGTGACGACACTAAAGCAGACCAAGAGTCGGCGGGCTCCTCTGATGTATTATTGTTGCGTGACAATTCTGTCACGCAAAATCTACAGTGGAAGAGCTGCGATTATAAACTGCGATCAAGTGAAATACGGATAACTTCCTATATTAAACTATTGCTACCATTGTGAACAATGAATGAGAAATTATGCGTTAGCTTTAGGCGGAGTAGGAGTGACCGCAGCCTTCAACGCAGACGTTCCTAGGGCTCGTCACGGACCTGAGCCCGCTGCATTTGGCTTACATGACGCATATTCCGCGGACAGACTCAAGGTCAATGAGGGCAGGTGAGCGTTAGTATTTAGTTTTTGCCGTTATTTTTCTCTCTTCCCCTCATTTATTGTAACATGCTTTACTTTGGAATAGACTTCTAAGGCTATTTCTAATTTACTTGAAATTTTTCTCTTTAAGCCTATATTTTCCGTGACTGGATTCGTTCAATGATCGATCACGGGGGCAATTTATCCCCCGTCGAGTTGAAGATCTCTGCACCATTTAAGACTTAAGTCTTACTTGCTTTCTTTTTTCGACGAGTTGCAAATTAAGCGGAAGATACATATTTAATGCCTGGCTATCGTAATTAGTTTTTGCAATGTTCGTGAGTTGCTGAAGAATCGTTTCTAAGAACATGACTTACTATACATTTTACTTTATCGTCCTTTAATGCTTTCTTTCCTGTAAGAAGATTGTGTTTGTCCAGATATTTGTCTAGTTCGAATACTTTCAATTTGCTGATTCTCCTCCCAGAAATAATTGTCGCCATTCATTTTCCTAGAATGTCTTCTGCCTAAGCTACTGACGTTTCCTTCCTCTCTGAACAGCTCTCATCTGTGATCTTTGTTTAAGATCATTTAGATGCTGCACATACTGCTTTACTAATTTCGGATCAACTGCAAATTTGGTGGCAAAGCGGTCAATGGCAGTCTCTGTCTGCAGATTTCCATTACTTCACTCTTTTTTTAATATTAGCTCTGGGCTGCCTGTCATCCGGAAATGATAGTTCACAAGAGGATGAGGAAAGCCAAGCGAGAGTGACATTCAGATGACTGATGATGCTCTGTGAATGATATTAAGGTTACAAGAAAAACTTTTTTTCGCTTGCATCAGTTGAAATTTGCAATGTTCCAGTTTGTGTTTAAGAGCATTGCCACAACATTGGATTTCTTATATATCTGAAAAGTATATAATTAACTTGTACTTTGTCCTGACCTTCAGGTTGTTTACTAAGTTTAAGAGAGACCCTTGCTTAAATGGCTTGTTCATGACAGTTACTGTGTTTAATATATTTGCACCAATTCATGCACCAATGGCCTATTAAAAGTGTTTTTGTTTAAAGGGGGGGGGGGGGGTTATGAAATTTTTCAACCACTTCAAGGAGGGGTCACAGAAAGTTATTATCTGCTAAAGGAGGGGTTATAGACTTTTGCTGTTTGGGGTTAAAAAATCATCTACCCCCTCCCCTGCTCTAAATAATGACCGTTCCCTTATTGGAAAACAAAAAGAAAAATGTGGGTAACCACCCATTTTTCAGAGATAATTAAGCAACCATAATTCTACTGAAAAGCATTAAAATACAAAGAATGTATGGCAATTTCTTTCCAAATTTAAGCTCCATTATCTCTGAAAAATGCATGGTTACCCCCAATTTTCTTTTTGGATTCTGATGACCCTTTCTAAGGTCTCCTTTTTCCACATAGTGATAAGCTGTGCAAAATTATTGTTGTATTAATGTGCAAATTCCTTAAGAAACCCAAATATCCTAAGATGCGCAGACCATATGCGCAGGAACAATAGGAGGCACCATCCTTAATTACAGTGGTACCTTATTCACTATGGCAAAGGCGAGTGTAGGTCCAAAGTCAGACTCATTGTATTGCTTACTACAAAGTTTTCTTCC
The DNA here is from genome assembly GCA_964030785.1 of Siderastrea siderea. Classification (NCBI taxonomy): domain Eukaryota; kingdom Metazoa; phylum Cnidaria; class Anthozoa; order Scleractinia; family Rhizangiidae; genus Siderastrea; species Siderastrea siderea. The sequence continues at coordinate 11,228 of CAXIQD010000314.1, read as the reverse complement.
TTTACATCTCTGTGTTCTGTAGTAATCATGGTGTTCTGTAGAAACTGTAGTAGCTGTAGAGTCTCCTGGCAACTGCCCGCTGACCAAGAAACCTGAGGATTCTGGGTATGAGATTGTAAAATCAGCTGTAAAATTGGGGGGGGGGGGGGGGGGACAGGGGGGTTTGAACCTCCCGCTTCCTGTACCCTTTAATCCCAGTTCCCGCCCTGTATTTTTTCGCTCCCGCCCCTTTCCATTTTTTCGATTGCAAAATATTGCACAATGTTGCATAATTTTCCCTTTTTCTCACGCTTCCCGCCACCTTGGGAATCCCGCTTCCCACCCCCTCTTCTCCCGCCTCCCGTACACCTCCTGCCCCCTTTTCTCCCGGTCTCCCACCCCCTGTCCCCCCCCACAAAATTGGCTCTTGGAAAAAAGCAATTTCCGTTGACCAAAGCGTGCATAGAACATGGCTTTCCTTTAATAATGTGTTTTGCCATACTGAGTCCCAATGATCTCACAATTTGATGGAATCTTGAGTGTCTGTGTCCAGGAAGGGGGTGAAGGGGGGGGGGGTGAGGGTGGACTTGTTACATCCTCGAAAAATTGTAACCACATTACTATTCGGTTCCAACCTTACTCCGACTTTGCACTGCTTTCATCGCCCTTTCACATCTCCTGCAAACCGGTCGGTTCAGAATAACTGGAGTCTTGTGCCATTTTCCTGGTGGGATAACCCTGTTGATTTCCTCGACCGCCGACTGCACTGGAAAATTGCTTTGATTTAACGTTCCAAGAGTCATGTGAAAGTCTTGCAGTCTTGTGTGAGGGATGTGTTTGTGTATACCGGTTGTAACTTCCAGATCGTTCTCGTTCTTCAGTGTCCATTGAGTCAAATCCTGTTGTGATTTCTTGTCTGCCATGAGTACAAGAGAAACCAGATCACCGTAGGCGTGGATTGCACATTCTATTTTATCAAACCATACCTCTGAGGTATCCAGGAATAATTGTTCAGAAACTGACCGATTTTCGCTCCCTCCTCTTCCGTGTAACGGCAATAGTAGTCGAATGTGAGATGAAGGGAACGTCCTCCCTCTGTGTCCAAAGAGAGTGGTTGGCCAAATGTTTTTAAAATCGACGCTGCACGTTCCATGTTCTCGATGAGCTCCTTCGGCCAATCGTGGTCGTCCTTCCAAAACGCCGGACCAAAACCGGAGGTTTTCTTTTCGTCTTTCTCGACACATCGTGGACTACAGCCCGGACCGCCAGCTGATGGAAAAGCAGGACTGTATGCCAGACATTTTTCGGATTTGCGGGCTACTTTGAACAAGAATGGCCATTTAAGGAAAACAGATGACACGAAGATAATAGCAAATAGCAATAAAAGAAAGCAATTTCGTTGACTGAGACGTCTGTTTAACATGGCTTCTCTTTTTTATTGCCTGTTGTATTAATAAACATCGCGTGATGTTTTTGGGCAAAGTCACGCGAGGACTGGAAATCATTCAAAACTTACGGTTTTGTCTTACTGCTGCAACCGGGGGCTTTTGAAATGGGGGGGGGGGGGGGCTTATTTCAAACCTCTAGACATGTAACCTCAAAATAATTTTTTCACGAAACTCAAACAATGTTTACTTACTTCTTATCAATAACTGAAGACCGGCCAACTTTTCTAGCTTTTAGAAAAATACACCAACTAGGGATGAAGTGGGTCTAATTATAAAATCTGATGCCCCAAACGGGGGGGAGGGGGGGTATTAGAGAAGGGAGGCTTATTAAACAGTTTGACTTTCAGAGGGGGGTTTATTAGAAAGCGGGGAGGTTAATAGACGTGGAAATATTTCGTGTAAAACAATTAGTTTAATTCAAGGTTTAAAGCTCCAGTTCAGTAACGCGCGCGAAGAGTAAAGACCTACGATTATCGCTAAGGAAACTTTTAAGGATTTCCTAAGGACTTTAACCCGGAAGCGTTATCGATCACATCACACTCACACAGTGATCAATCGAGGAAATAAGTCCATTTGAAGTGACAAAGCCTGGGTGATTTTCTTTTGGTCGTGGTGTGAGTACTACGACAACTTTGGGGCCCTAACAAAACTCTTGGCGCCGTTCGAGTCTGGCTACCTACAGATTGTGTATTGTGATACTGTATGTCATAAATAAGACATAACGAAAAAAATAAACGAGAGTATGATAGAAAGTAACTCCGTTGAGCAACACGTCCATAAAATATGATGTCCCTTTTGTAGTTTGTATTGCCTGAACCGCGGAATACACTCTTCTCTGATCATGCGTAGATTTCTTCCACTTGATATTGTGATGCACGTTTTGCTACAGCAAACATGTTTATCATAATTCCCCGTATTCAAATTGACGTTAAGACGTGTTTGAAATTCAAGAGAAATCATTATTGTTTAGTTTGACTACTTCAATCGGGGCCACAATCCCTTGTAACACCCCGCTCCCTCATTCAATGTTGACCAGAATAAAACATTTTGGTGTCAGATAACAACTCTGAAAAGGGGAAGGGGGGGGGGGGGGGGCTCACTTGCACAAACTGTTTCAAGGACTGTGGCCGGGATTGTAGCTTCTTTGGAGGGGAAATAATGGGTGCATGGACGAATTTATTTCATTAAGTTGCATGAGAATCTTGACTCCAACGATTAATCACAATAAGCACTTCTTAACTACTCCTTACATCATTTTTAAAATAAATTGTTTTGATCATTACACCAGCTTGTGGTTGTCAGTATTTGAGAGTCTGGCAGTGTGTTGAAAATTTAGAGGGTGTTATGTTTTGGTGCCCTTTGCCAAAAATCCAAAAATACTTCGTAATATTGTGAACAAGAAGGGCCATTTAAACCGTACAAACAGCACGAAAATAAATAGATAGATAAATAAACAAAGAATATTAATAGTCAAGAGTGATCAGAGAAAGCGGTGCCCCATGGCATCACCCTTCATGGGACCACCCTTTCAATACCACGCTAGATTCTAGTTTTATCGCGCCGATGTTTTCCGCAGTCAAATCCCCCGATAGCTGCACAAGAAGAGTCCTTGAAAGAGCTATCAAACATAAAGTCGCGTAAAGCGTGAGATGCACGTAGCCTTATTACGTTACAAAAGTAACAGTTAAATTACTATTTGATTCCAAGCTCATGCTGACTTTGCACATCTTTCATCGCCCTTTCACATCTCCTGCAAACCGGCCGGTTGAGAATAACTGGAGTCTTGTGCCATTTTCCTGGTGGGATAACTCTGTTGATTTCCTTGACCGCCGACTGCACTGGAAAATTGCTCTGATTTAACGTTCCAAGAGTCATGTGAAAGTCTTGAAGTCGTGTGTGCGGGATGTGTTTATGTATACCGGTTGTAACTTCCAGATCGTTCTCGTTCTTCAGTGTCCATTGAGTCAAATCCTTTTGTGATTTCTTGTCCGCCATGAGTACAAGAGAAACTAGATCACCATAGGCGTGGATTGCACATTCTATTTTGTCAAACCATATCTCGTGAGGTATCCAAGAATAACTGTTTAGAAAATGTCCGATTTTCGCTGCTTCCTCTTTCGTGTAGCAGCAATAGTAGTCGAACGCAAGATGAAGGGAACGTCCTCCCTCTGTGTCCAAAGAGAGTGGTCGGCCGAACGTTTTTAAAATCGACGCAGCACGTTCCATATTCTCCACGAGCTCCTTCGGCCAACCGTGGTGGTCGTTGTGAAACGCCGTACCAAAACCCGAGGTTTTCTTTCCGTCTTTCTCGACACATCGTGGACTACAACCCGGACCGCCAGCTGATGGAAAAGCAGGACTGTATGCGAGACATTTTTCGGATTTGCGTGATACTTTTAACAAGAATGACCATTTAAAGAAAACGAATAAGGCGAAAATGATAACAAATAGCAATAAAAGGAAGTAATTTCGTTGACTGAGACGTGCGTGTAACATAGCCTCTCATTCGTATTGCGTGATTGTAGTAGTGAACATCGCGTGCTTTTTCTGGGCAAAGTCACGCGACGCAGACGTTTTTTTTGACTCGTCACGCACTCCTCGCTAATGAATATCTGCAGAATTAAGGGGGGAGACCCTTTACTACAGATCTGGCGTTGTTACTAAGGGAATTTTGTGGATGGTATTGCGTCATATGCTGTTTTGCAGCGTTTTGTGCCACTGGATTGGTGAAATGTATGAAGTTGAACATCTGAATGTTAAAAATCGGCATTGCGCGTGCGTAGCCAGTGCCAGTCCCCAGCCGCGCATTAAACAGAAAAATCCATAAAACTCGGAGGAAAGGTGGTAGAGTTCCGACGTTTTTCGCGAATCGGAGATAATTCAGCCTTCTTTATAATCTGACGTAAGCAATTACGTTATCACAAAGAAGAGAAAAACTACGACACAAAATGTCTAAAATCAAAAAATCGATACGTCACGTTTTGCATTCTTATGGTCGTTGAATATTCGCACTGTTTGGAATAACCAAAACTGTATGCCGTTTGAGTTTTACGATTTTTGATCTGTTTAGGTCACGTGACCTGCCAAATATGGTTGTGACTCAAAACTCTTGAAAAGCTTTCCCTAGAACAAATGTGGCCAAGAAACTTATCTGTAGAAGTTAGGGTTTCCAAGATATGATTTGGAACTTCCTATAGCAACAATATGGTAGTTAAGATTCTCCCCCCTTACACAAACGGATATTTAGGTAGACCAATCATAGCACACTTTCGAGTCCTGAAAGTCTACACTGAGGTGCACTTTGGGGAGGAGTGCTTGACGAGCCAAAAGCGCTGAAGCGAGGAACAGATCCTTCTCTGACGTAGGTTCTTTCGCTTGATATTGTGATGTCCGTTTTGCTACAGCAAGTTTGTTTATCATAATTGAACTTATTCAAATTGACCTTTAGCCATTCGCGAGAAATTATTTATATTGTTTATTTTGACAAAGAAGAAATAGACGGGTGCATGAACAAATTCATTTCATAGTTGCGTAATGCATGGTTCAATTCTACCTGTTACCATCCCCCCCCCCGGGCATACCCCCGGGGATTTGCATTTTTTTTCTCACTTGGCGGTCTATTCCCCACCCCCGGGCACGCAGAAAGAGACAATTCCCCACCCCCGGGACTCCTCATCGACCACCAATACGTTGTTTTGTAGCAAAACCAGACGTTTTGGCAAGAACTTAAACTATTTTTTAGAGTTTATTGAACGAAGGACACTATATAACAAAAACATGAACACTATATTTGAAAAAGAAAACTGAAGAAAAAGCTCCAACCGCACTGGCATACGGCTAGCAAGTAAAGAAATGTTCTTTGCCACGTGTTTTATTCTAAATCTAGCGCATACGCACAAGAGGCCCGTGAACAAACTGATGGCAGCATTTTACCGAGGGGTTTTCTCAGCTTGTTTCATAAGAACACTGGACTGAGATCTCTGTTTAATATTAAGCCGTGCGTCCGTTTTTATATAAAGTCTATTTTATAAGTCGTCTTACATTTTTATACATAAATACGCTGAACAAATATTTCTTTGTTTGTTACGAACGCCATCCATCCGCGCATCAATGCGGGCACATTCGTTTAACAATTTATAATAATAAAGGTACCTTCGAATACAAATTTTAATTTTCAGAGTTTATTCTTCTTTAAACAGTCTGCTACAAATTCTAGAGATTTTCCCCGGGAATAGGCAGTCTTCTCCGCGCGGTCCGGCGCCATCGTGTCAACCGAGAAGTGACGTACTTTACAAGAACAGCAAGAAGTTTTTTTTTTTAATTTGCCCCGCCCCCCTCCCCCCGGGACAAGACCGCTTCAAACAATTCCCCACCCCCGGGCCTGAAGGGCTGGACTTGTCCCCGGGGTTGCCCGGGGGGGGGATGGTAACACGTAAAATTGAACCATGCATAAGAGCTTTGCAGTCCAGATAAGTAATCGTAATAAGCATTTATTAAAAACATATTTACCTGACTCGTACTCCTTACATCATTTTTGAAATGAATTGTTTGGACTGATGTTGCACCAGCTTCATTACTGGCACTGTGTTAAAATTCAGAAGGTGTTTTGTGTAGGAAGCAGCGAGGGAATATGAGAATTGCCGCCCTATCCCAAAAATCCCAACAAAAATAATGCGAAGAGTCCCAGCGCATCGACCGTCCCACTTCCCGCCGGCGGCACCTTCAGCAAGACACAACGTTTTTGATGGCCCGCCTTGCCTTTCTCCCTTTAATCCAAGCCTCAACACGGTCCTTACTTAGGACTAGGTTAAACTTAAATTAGGCAACTGGCTCGCAGTCTGCGTTGACTCAGTAACTCGAGTTTTTCTTTCCTCCTTTCTCAAATAGTCGTCCATCCACAGCCCGGTCCACTAGCAGCGGATTAGACCAGTTAAGTCGAGTCTTCTTGGGGGACACACCTAGATGTTTCTTGGCTTATGTCTTAACTTACTTCCTACTTGAGATTTAAGATCGCTGTCTGAGCGAGAATAAGCGTCTTTCTCATTTATCCTCCCAACGAATTATTATAATATTATGCAAGATAATACTCGTTGGGAGGATGAATTAGAAAGACGCTTATTCTCACTCGGAGAACAACCTTTGCCCCAAATAGCATGTTAAAGTAAGATTTAAACAAAGAAACACCGTTAGTTTCACAGAATTTTCTTGATTTTCAGTCAAAACTAAAGCTTTGGCCGCCAAAGAGCGGACATGTCTGTCATAATTGTGTTTTGTGTTCTGTATTGAAAATTATAGGAACTTAATATTTTTCATAATGCTTGGATGACTTTAATGCACAGTTTCATACGGATGACAAAAATCAGCTCGAGATCGAATGATCTGAGAATCTCGGGCCAAGGTAAACCCGAAGGTGGACTTGCTACATGCCACCACAGCTACCAAAGTCGCATGGCAAGAAAAGGTAACCAAATTACAATTCGATCCTAAGTTTTTCCTGACTTTGCACGGCTTTCATCGCCCTTTCACATCTCCTACAAACTGGACGATTGAGAATAACTGGCCTGTTGTGCCATTTTCCTGGTGGGATAACTCTGTTTATTTCGTCGACCGCCGACTGCACTGGAAAATTGCTTTGATTTAACGTTCCAAGAGTCATGTGAAAGTCTTGCAGTCTTGTGTGAGGGATGTGTTTATGTATACCGGTTGTAACTTCCAGATCGTTCTCGTTCTCCAGTGCCCATTGAGTCAAATCCTGTTGTGATTTCTTGTCCGCCATGAGTACAAGAGAAACTAGATCACCGTAGGCGTGGATTGCACATTCTATTTTATCAAACCATACCTCGTGAGGTTTCCAAGAATAACTGTTTAGAAACTGTCCGATTTCCGCTCCTTCCTCTTCCGTGTAGCAGCAATAGTAGTCGAACGCGAGATGAAGGGAACGACCTCCCTCTGTGTCCAAAGAGAGTGGTTGGCCGAACGTTTTCAAAATCGACGCTGCACGTTCCATATTCTCGACGAGCTCCTCCGGCCAATTGTGGTGGTCCTTCCAAAACACCGAGGCATAACTCGAGGTTTTCTTTCCGTCTTTCTCGACACATTCTGGACTACAGCCCGGACCGCCAGCTGATGGAAAAGCAGGACTGTATGCCAGACATTTTTCGGATTTGCAGGATACTTTGAACGACAAAATGATAACAAATAGCAATAAAAGAAAACAATTTTGTTGACTGAGACGTGCGTGTAACATGGCCTCTCATTCGTATTGATCGATTGTACGAATAAACATCGCGTGCTTTTTTTGGGCAAAGTCACGGGAGGACTTAGTCTCCCACGCAGACGTTCTTTTGACTTGTCACGCACCCCTGAGCTGAAACAAACGGATATTTACGTAGACCAACCACAGCGCGTTTCCAAGTGCGTGACGAGCCAAAAGAACGTATCCGCTGAATGAAGCGATAAACAAATCCTTCTCTGACGAAGATTCGCTTGATATTGTGATATACCGTTCTGCTACAGCGAGCTTGTTTATCATAATTCCACTCAATATTCAAATTGACTTTAAGCCATTTACAAGAAATTATTTATATTGTTTAGTTTGGCAAAGAAGAAACAGTGGGTAAATAGACGAATTCATTTTTTAGTTGGATAAGAACTTTGCAGTTCAAATTAGTAATCGTGTTAAGCATTTATTCAATATACATTTAACTGACTCGTACTCCTTACATCATTTTTGAAATGAATCGTTTGCACTGATGCTACACCAGTTTTAATACGTAATAATAATAATAATAATAATAATAATAATAATAATAATAATAATAATAATAACAATAACAACTTTATTTCACGAGGGTAAAACACATTACAGGTAACAACTGACGAACCTGTGGCCCTCTATAAAAAAATTACAAAATATATTTTTAAAAATATGAAAGAAAACCCTAAATAAATGGGAAATTACATATAAAAGGTAAGAAAAAGAGATGAATATAATAAGAATTAGTTTACAGTGAAATGGTCTAGGTCAGCGTTCATGGCAGCAAAGTGACTTGTATACGCTCTCATAAAAGATTTAACATTAGGGCAGTCTTTCAGTTTACGTACTTATCGTATTTGACAGTCTGGCCGTCTGTTAAACTTCAGACGGTGTTATGTTTTAGCAGCCGGTGAGGTAACATGCCGGGTGGGGGACTGGGACGAGTCATGGAGAGTCATGGCGGCGTGAACAAAGGAGACTTTTGTCTGATTGGTTAATAATTTTCCTAGTACCCGGATTCCTGAAACGTGCGCGCCAGTGAAATAAACAAAGATGGCGGCCTGAGTAAAAGACGTAGTTTTCATTGCTTGATCACTTATTCTTAACCTTTTTGGTACATATGGCAATTCCAGGCGCTTTTCTAACTTCTCGGTGGCGTAAAGAAATTGGTTTAAGGTATTTTAAAGCGGAAAACGAGTGTTTAGCACGGGCTTTTGCATTTGTGAGCAGGAAAATTTTTCCTTCACACCGCAAGAAAATATATGGTTCTATGAAGTGAGGGAGACAAGATTAGATGTCATAATAAAATCAGGAGGGATTCAAAGACTGAAAGAACAGGGATATTCGAAGTCTTACAGCTGCCGTTTTTACCGAAGCAGGTAAGCTATCCTACTCACAATTTTAAAAATTAGTGTTCCCTTGCAAGTTTTTGTTAGCTTTTGCTACACATCAATCGATCAGTGAACTTTCCTTGTTTGAAGGGGCCGTGCCGGTCTGACTCAGCGGTCAAGTAATCTCAGAGTCAAAGAGGTGCAAAAAACCATGAAACTACTTTAGAAGACCTGCAGTTAATCACTAGTTGATTAACAATGCAGGCAAACGGGAATTATCTCAGCTAAAATAGCATTAAAATAAACTTGTACAATATCATTTCAGTTCACACTTTCAGCTAATAATTTTTACAAGGACCCCGCTCGGTTTTCCGTTTGATCTTCATTTAGAAGTTTTTTCATTCTGTAGTCATCCGATGGACTGTTTAAGTTTTTTTATAACGACCCAAAAGGCCATTTGTGAAAGTGGAAATGCAAAATAATTTTGCTTGAAGAATTTTAAGGACATAAAGAGAACATTTGATGTTTACAAACATTGACTTTTTGGCCGTTAAAATTTGTAAAGCAAGAGTCTTGTCTCATTAGCCAATGGGCCTCTTGTTGCCTTATTTACACCAAAGGATTCCTTGTTAGAATTAACTCAGTTTTGTATGATTTGATTTGTGTTTGTCACCAGTAAAGTGTTTTTGCCGTCAATTTTTGCCTTGCATAATCTAAAACTACCTTAGTTTTTTGACAGAAAGGTGGTTATGTTGTATAATTTTATTCAGGGCAGTAGAATCCTGGTATTAGTTCTAAATGAAGTGGTCTGCGAGCATCTAAAAATCAGTATCTTAATTCATACGCTCACACACAACATGAAGCATCAAAAAGCAACTCGACCGTTACTTCGCACCTCACTTATGAATCGATTAATATTAATAGGTTTATCCCAGGAAAGTCTTGTTTTATCCTGATTGGACAATTACGATGCATAATTATGCTCTAACACTATAAGGGCTCCTATTGATAGTAAATGCCTTGACTTCTGAAAGAGCTACCCTTTGAAATTTTAAATAAAGGAGTCTAATTTTAATGGCAACAGGAAGCCTTAGGTTACGTACACAGTTAGCACCTATCATAGTTTTCCATCAGTCTTACCAGTCTTGAAACCTTTTCTTTCAGGAGGAGATTTTAAAGAAGACCAGCACCCAGTAACCTTGAATATAAGTTCATGAGCTTATGTTTGGGCTGTTGATTTATATTCTTAGAAAACATTTGTGAACCAAAGGATTTTCACATAGTTGTTGTCTTGTCAGTAAGTTTTCAAGAAGCAGACTCCACAAAATACGTTGCAAGTGGTTAGAAATGGCAAGTAAAACTTGGCAACTCTTAACTTTAACTTGTAACTTTGTCCTTGTTGTCCTCCTAAGTTTGTTAAAGGAAATAAAGGAACTTGCCTTGTCTTATGGTCATCCAAAACAACCAGTCCTCTGAGGGGTCAAAATTGATTTTGGGTCCATAACATTTCATTGCCCTCCCCCTGCTCCTTTAGAAAACTGACGAGTTTCTAACTGGTCCCACATACTCTATGTTTTCATTTTAGCAGATTAGGAGTTTAACGAAATGGAAGACCATGGCAGCTGTGTGTGCAACTTAGGCAACTGCAAAAAAGTCTGAAAAAATACAGGCTTGGTTGGGAGATACATGTCAACCCAATGGGGGAGCAGGGATGACACAGTGGTGAGAGCACTCGCCTTCCACCAGTGTGGCCCAGGTTCGATTCCCGGTCCCGGCGTCATAATTTATGTGGGTTGAGTTTGTTGTTGGTTCTCGTCCTTGCTCCGAGGGTTTTCTCCGGGTACTCCGGTTTTCCTCCCTCCATAAAAACCAACATTTCCAAATTCCAATTCAACCTGGATGTTTCGTAGGGCCATAAGGGAGACTACAGTTTGACTGTAATTATGCACCCTACTGAAATAAAGTGTTTATTTATTTATTTATGATACCAGTGCACCACTCTTACCAACTGAGCTATCAAGCCAGCTTGGAGTTGTTGGTCTTTGTGTGAATTCAGACATATTCCCAAGAAAGACAAACCAAAATCATGTGCATGTGTTCTTTTTCATACTGAGAGTTCATGTTACAAATATAGTTATTAGTATTTTAGGTAAGAAAAGAAAGAGCGGCTTTTCTACAATTTTAGTGATCTTCTAGATAGGGTATGTCTATTTT